>CAUYLG010001047.1:0-105396 GCA_963573385.1 Cacajao melanocephalus | reverse complement strand
GTATTTTTGCCTTCTTGGGCCCCTTCTTCCATAAAAAAATTAAATATATGTTATAGCTGTGTTGGTATAAGGATGAATATAATTTGGGATGGATTATATATTTTTTTCTTATGATTTTAAAAGAAATTGAGACATTTTCTCTTCTTTTCTTTTCTTTCTTTTCCTGAGACAGAGTCTTGGTCTGTCACCCAAGCTGGAGTGCAGTGATGCCCTCAGGACTCACGGCAGCC
Source organism: Cacajao melanocephalus (assembly GCA_963573385.1). Lineage (NCBI taxonomy): Eukaryota > Metazoa > Chordata > Mammalia > Primates > Pitheciidae > Cacajao > Cacajao melanocephalus. The sequence continues at coordinate 105,166 of CAUYLG010001047.1, read as the reverse complement.
TTTATCTCCCTGCCTCAGGTGATTGCGATCCTCCCAAGTAGCTGGTACTACAGGCACAAGGGACACTGCTCTCCTCAAAATTGTTTGTTGTTGTTTTTTAGTAGAGACGTGGTCTCGCTAAGTAGCCCAGGCTGGTCTCTAACGCCCTGCCTCTTCGGCCTCCCAAAGTGCTGGGATTACAAGCGTGAGCCACCACGCCCAGTCAGTTAAGACATTTTCATAGGCTCCTAAAAGTGCGGTGGGCCTTGGGCACTTTGCCTACTGTGCCTAATGAATGAGACCTCCTGCCTTGTATTCACTTTCAAAAAGATTTCAAGGGTTATACCCCCACAGCCTTTCTGATTTTAAGCAAGACAGTTCCTCCTAAGGCTGGCTCCTGCTGAGTTCTGCAGTCTTTCTTCTCTTTGGGCTCCATACTAGGCGAACAATTTTTGCTTGGGGTGTTATCACACAAGAAATCTATACAGGGTTTAATCAAGGTGTGCAGTAGCCTACCTAGTATATTGGTAAGAGTATGGATGTGTTCTGTCACATCTTAGATTTCCACGGTTTACCAATGTTTTCTAAACCTGAATCATTCGTGTGTCCCTTTGCAAGTTTTGCCATATCTGGGTACCAGAGATGACGGTATTTACTTAACATGCTTAATTAAATTGATCTACTTTTTGAAAACCTTAAATACCTAATTAAATCTCATCATAGGCAAAAATAGCTATTAATTTCAGAGTTTGATATGCCAGATTGATGTCAAGCATGGCAACAGCTGAGAAGCAGGGACCCTGAAGCCAGACTGCTGGCTTTGCTTTCCACTTGCTAAATAACTAACTTGGTGGGTTCCATAATCTCCTTGTGCCTTAGTTTTCTCATCTATAAAGTGGGAATAATGGAAAGTACCTACTTCATGGAATTGTTGTGAGGATTAATTGAAATGATAATAGCTAACACTTAGCTAATTCTTACTATTCAATATACACTGTTAATATATACAAAGGACGGTGCAAAGTAACATGAAATATTAACACATTTAACTCTCTTAAATATGGAAGTAAATACTCTTATCCGCATTTTACCGATGATATTAGAGTCACAGAGAGGTTAATTTACCTAAAGGCATCCAGCTTATAAGTATTGGACCTTGGATGTGAAGCTAGCTTCTCAGAATGACGCTTTGTAGAGAGAATGTGCTGTGGAATAGTAGCTATTATGATTTTTAAAAATTAAGTGCACTATTCAGTGATTTCTATTATATTCACAATGCTGTATAAACATCACAATTATCTAATTTCAGAACCTTGTCTACACCCTATAAAGGAAGCCTGTAACCAATAGCAGTCACTGCTCATTCTCTCCCTCTCTGTTGGCCCTGGTAAACAGTAATGTACTATCTCTATGGATTTTCCTATTCTGGATATTTCATGCAAATGGAATCATACAGTATGTGTCCAATTGTGTCTGGCTTATTTCACTTAGCATAGTGTTTTTGAGGTTCATTCATATAGTAGCATGCGTCAGCACTTCACTCCTTTTTAAGGCTAAATAAAAATTCATTATATAAGCTGTACCACATTTTGGTTATACATCCATCAGTTGGTGGCTTTTGGGTTGTTTTCACCTTTTGGTGATTGTGAGTAGTGCTGCTATGAGCATTCATGTACAAGTTTTATTTGAATATCTGTTTTTAAATCTTCTGGGCATATGCCTAGGAGCAGAAGAGTCAAACCAAAGTTAAATCTGTGTTTAACTTTCTGAGGAACTACCACATTGTTTTCCATGGCAGCTGTACCATTTTATGTTCCCACCAGCAGTGTAGGAGGTTTACAATTTCTTCACATCCTTGCCAACACTTATTTTCCAGGTTTTTGTTTTTATTAAAGCCATCCTAGTAGGTATGAAGTAATATCTTATTGTGGTTTTGATTTCATTATTCTTTTTTGTTATTGTTGAGACGGAGTTTTGCTCTTGTTCAAGCAATTTTCCTGCCTCCGCCTCCCGAGTAGCTGGGATTACAGGCATGTGCCACCAGGCCAGGCTAATATTGCATTTTTAGTAGAGACGGGGTTTCTCCATGTTGGTCAGGCTGACCTCAAAATCCTGACCTCAGGTGATCCGCCCACCTCGGCCTCCCAACGTGCTGGGATTACAGGCATGAGCCACCATGCCTGGCCTTGATTTGCTCTTTTTTTTTTTGAGATGGAGTCTTGCTCTTTCACCCAGGCTGGAGTGCAATGGCGCGATCTCGGCTCACTGCAACCTCCGCCTCCTGGGTTCAAGCAATTCTCTTACCTCAGCCTCCAGAGTAGCTGGGATTATTTTTGTATTTTTAGTAGAAACAGGGTTTCACCATGTTGGTCAGGCTGGTCTTGAACTCCTGACCTCGTGATCCGCCCAACTTGGCCTCCCAAAGTGCTGGGATTACAGACCTGAGCCACCGCCCCTGGCCTTAGGATTTGCATTATTCTAATGACTAATGATAGTGAGCATCTTTTACTTTGCTTATTGGCTTTTTTCTTTTTTGAGACGGAATCTCTCTCTGTCGTCCAGGCTGGAGTGCAGTGGCACGATCTCAGCTCACTACATCCTCCGCCTTCTGGGTTCAAGAGATTCTCTTGCTTCAGCCTCCCGAGTAGTTGGGACTACAGGTGTGCGCTTTCACTCCTGGCTAATTTTTGTATCTGTAGTAAAGACTGGGTTTCACCACATTGGCCCGGCTGGTCTTGAACTCGTGATCCACCCGCCTGGGCCTCGCAAAGTGCTGGGATTACTGGCATGAGCCATTGTGTCCGGCCTGTTGGCTATTTTTATAGCTAAAGTTCCTGTACCATACAGAGGCTTAGGGTACTCTAAGTGTGGCTTTGGCACTACCACACCGAAATGGCACACCTGCCCCCTTTCCCCTGGCTGAGGGCTAGCTGGCTGGTGCAGGCTCTGATGCTTTCAGTAGGGACATGCTCTTGAAAATGAAATTTCATGTTAAACCACTCCACTCCACTTATGAGAAGTCCTTCTGCCGGACGATATCCCCATTGTAAAGGAACTAATAACAGACCAGAGATTTTTTTTTTTTTTTTTGAGACGGAATCTCCTCTGTCACTCATGCTGAAGTGTAGAGTGGCGTGATCTCAGCTCACTGCAACCTCCGCCTCCAGGGTTCAAGCAATTCTTCTGCCTCAGCCTCCCGAGTAGTTGGGACTACAGGTGCGCGCCTCCACGCCTGGCTAATTTTTGTATTTTTAGTAGAGATGGGGTTTCATCATGTTGGCCAGGCTGGTCTCTAACTCCTGACCTCGTGATCGGCCCGCCTCAGCCTCCCAAAGTGCTGGGATTACAGGCATAAACCACCACGTTCAGCCATGCTATTTTTATTAAATGCCATGAATAAATTATTCATGTCAGAAGTCAATACTCTGGTTTAAAAAAAAACTGGCATTACTTCTTAAAGATGTAAGGGGTACATGGAGGCTTTGTGAGAACTACAATTCTCTGTTTTCTTCATATTCTGTTTTTTTTTTTTTTTTTTTTTTTGGAAACAAGGTCTCGCTTGGACGCAGGCTGGAGTGCAGTTGTACTATCATGACTCACTGCAACCTCCACCTCCTGGGCTCAAGTGATCCTCCCACTTCAGCCTCCCTAGTTGCTGGGACTACAGGTGCATGTCACGATGGCCGGCTAATTTTTTTTTTTTTTTTTTTGTATATACATAGTCTCTTCATGTTGCCCAGGTTGGTTTTGAACTCCTGAGCTCTAAACGATCCACCAGCCTTGGCCTCCCAAAGTGCTGGGATTACAGGCTTGAGCCGCCGTGCCCGGCCCTTTCAGACTGGAGGTAGTGTGTACACTAATGGAAGAAGAGGAAAACTTGCCAAGGTTATTTACATATTTACTCCTAGCCTTAGAGAAGGAAAGAGGGAAGGAAAGACAGCCTGGAGCTATCTGTTACCGCTGATAATTTTCAGTGGCAATAAGTGATTGATTTTTGCATTCCCTACCCTGTCCTGCAACACCACAGTCGTCTCAGTTTTGTTCCTTGAAACTGAATCATTTATATATTAAATCCTAGTACAGAGGCTAGGGCATTGGGCTTCTTTGCTGTGACCAGTGTCAAGGGTAAAATTCCATGATTTTTCTGTTTTACCTGATCTCTTTGGCTATTGTAACCAGAAAGCTTGTAGAATGACTGCTATTAATGGCTACCATCATTGTTGCATGAATTGGACACCATCCCAGAGGACTTCTTTGCTCTACCTAGGGTACCCTGGACTCAAGCCTCAAAAGGCCTGCTTCCTCCAGCTATATTCTCTGCAGATTCTCTAGAGGGGATATCTTTCTTGACATTCTTGATCCTTGCAATGATCTGGGTAAATAATTTGTTTTTAGTCTACTTCATGGTGAAAGAAAAATGCCATGTGCTAATTATCATTGGCTTTCAGATATCTCAAGTTCTAGCTTAATGCCCACCTCTTGTAGGAAGTCTTCCCAGCCCATAGCACTCTTGCTGTCTTCTGAGCCATTATAGCACTTGCAGTTTGATTCTTATCACACATCATCTCAGGGACTATGCTAGATCTGTCATATAATTTTATTAACCATTTTCTCCACTGTTTAATGTTTAGAATGTCCTTTTTTCCTCTTATTTTTATAACCAGTGCTTTTTTGTGCATGAGTTATCTTTTTTTTGAGACGCAGTCACTCTGTCGCCAGGCTGGAGTGCAGTGGCATGATTTTGGCTCACTGAAACCTCCGACTCACTGGTTCAAGCAATTCTCCTGCCTCAGCCTCCTAAGTAGCTGGGATTGCAGGCACATGCCAGCATGTCCAGCTAATTTTTGTATTTTTTTCAGTAGAGGTGGGGTTTCACCATGTTGGGCAGGATGTTCTTGATCTCCTGACCTGGTGATCCACCCGCCTCGGCTTCTGAAAGTGCTGGGATTACAGACGTGAGCTACCAAGCCCAGCCATGCGTGAGTTATCTTTAAATACATGCAAACATGAATGCATGCATGTGTTGGTATGGATGTATATGGATGTGTGTATCCATTCCTTAATTAGATTGCAAACTCCTTCCACTTCATACATTTCTTAGTATTTCCAAAGCAGTACTGAATACATAATAGGCATTCAGTAAGGATTTGTTGATTGGTTGGCAAATATGGGGAATATGGCTAGGCGTGGCTAGCCTTAGCCAAGGTGAAGGCTCCTGCAGAACTTTACTAGCTCAGCTTGTTCAGTGTTGCCTCTGCCCTCTTACTTCCCTTCCTGCTCTTCTGGCAGTCCCAGGGGGCAAACTCTTGGGGCAGCAAAATTCTTCCCAGGAAGGGTCTGGGATTTACTTGGGAACTTAGATGTGCTTTGAGAAACTAGTCAGCACCACTCTCTTCTCTGTCTGAAGCACTGTCTGTGGAGGCCCTTGGAACTCCTGTCTGCATTGAGAAGGCTCTTCTATCTTGTTGCCTTGTCCTTCTTTATAGTTATCCTTATTTTCTTCCCCACTGTGTGTGTGTGTGTGTGTGTGTGTATTCCAATTTAGTGTCTACATATTTTGTACAAGGGCCACAGATATGAGCAAGACATGGAGAGAAAGAAAACACATAAGAGATTTCTTTTAAGTGAAAGCGAGTTTATTAGAGAAGTAAAGAAATGAAAGAATGGCTATTCCCTAGGCAGAGCATCCCCAAGGGACAAACTCTGGGGCAGCAGCCAGATATTTTAATATAAGGTGGAACAAGGCAACTTTTATAAATACTATAATATTTATATTATAATATTATTATTGATAATAATATAAGGTGGAACAAGTATAAGGTATTTTAATATAAGGTAGAACAAGGCAAATGCAAGAGAGTAGCAAAACAATCCTATGGGAATTCAAGGAAGAAGAGGTCAGTATATATATTGGAAACATATGGAGGAAGTGAAATTTAAGATTAATGTTAAAGTATAGTTGAGAATACGTTTTCACCTTTTTTTTTTTGAGACAGAGTCTTGCTCTGTCACGCAGGCTGGAGTGCAGTGGTGTAATCGTAGCTCACTGCAGCTTTGAACCCGTGGGCTCAAGTGATCCTCCCACCTCAGCTTCCCAAATAGCTGGGACTACAGGCAGGAGGCAGGTGCCACAATGCCTGGTTAATTTTTAAAGAAACGCTTTTTTTGTAGAGATGGTGTCTCACTATGTTGCCCAAGCTGGTGTTGAACTCCTGGCCTCAAGTGATCCTCCTGCTTCGAACTCACAAAATGCTTGGTATTACAGGCATGAACTATCATGCCCAGCCATTTTTTTTTAAAAAAAAAACTTTTTAAAAATAACTACTTGTTTCCTCCTATCCTCCTAATCATAAAAGTAATGAATGATTATTGTGATGAATTTGGAAAGTATAAAGAAGCCAAAAATAACGTAACATAAACTCACTCATACGCTGTTGATTATCTATAGATGATAATGACAAATTTCTTTTATTTATAATTATTTTTTGAGATGGTGTTTCACTCTTGCTGCACGAGCTGGAGTGCAATGGCATGGTCTTGGCTCACCACAACCTCCACCTCCTGGGTTCAAGTGATTCTCCTGCCTCAGCCTCCCGAGTAGCTGGGATTACAGGCATGTGCCACCACACCGAGCTAATTTTTGTATTTTTAGTAGAGACAGGGTTTCAGCATGTTGGCCAGGCTGGTCTCGAACTCCTGACCTCAGGTGATCCTCCCGCCTCGGCCTCCCAAAGTTTTTAATCCCTCCCAAAGGGATTACAGGCATGAGCCACCACACCCGGCGAATTTTTAAATATGTACTATATTCCATGTAACTATCTGACATTCTGTCTTTGTTATCTTACATTATATCACAAGCATTTTCTACACATTAAAAATTGTTGGCCGGGTGCAGTGGCTCACACCTATAATTCCAGCACTTTGGCAGGGTGAGGTTGGCAGATCACCTGAGGTCAGGAGTTCAAGACTAGCCTGGCCAACATGGTGAAACCCTGACTCTACTAAAAATATAAAAATTAGCCAGGTGTGGTGGTGGATGTCTGTAATCCAAGCTACTTGGGAGGCTGAGGCAGAAGAATCTCTTGAACCCGGGAGGTGGAAGTTGCAGTGAGCCGAGATTGCACCATTGGATTCCAGCCTGGGTGACAGAGTGAGACTCCGTCTCAAAAAAAAAAAAAAAAGACTAGTGGCAAATATAGAATAAACTCCTGGCTGAAATGATTCTCCATCTTCAGCCTCTTGGCTAATTAAAACAATTTTTTTTTTGTAGAGATGGGGTCTCACTATGTTGACAAGGCTTCAGTATATATTTTTTGAATGAATGCATGAATAGGTGCCAAGCACTATGCTAGATCTGTGACATAAATTTATTAGACATTTTCTCCAACGTTGAACGTTTAGGATTTTCCCTTTCCTCTCCTATATTTTTCTTAAATAACCAGTGCCTTTTGGGCATGAACATTTTATGGGAGGAATTTCAATGGGTAGAGTTTAGGGATGGGAAAGGGAGTCTAGGCAGATAGTTCAATATGAAGAACATACTTACAGGCCAGCAAATAGTTCAGTTTGGCTGGAGATAGGGGACACGTGAGAGTCAGGGCTGGCAAGTGCTAATAGGTCTTTCCATTTGTATAGCAGCTCTTAACTAAAAAGTGCCTTCATGACATTATTTTACATAATTCTTATAATATTATTATTTCCACTCTATAAAGAGGAAGCTGGGCACAGTGGCTTACGCCTGTAATCCCACCACTTTGGGAGTTGGAGGCAGGCGTAACACTTGAGGTCAGGAGTTCAAGACCAGCCTGGCCAACATAGCAAAATCTGTCTCTACTAAAAATGCAAAAATTAGCTAGGTGTGGTGGTGTATGCCTGTAGTTCCAGCTACTTGGAAGGCTGAGGCAGGAGAATAGCTTGAACCTGGGAGACGGACGTTGTAGTGAGTCGAGATTGCACCACTGCACTCCAGCCTGGGCGACAGGAGTGAGACTCCATCTCAAAAATAAATAAATAAGTAAATAAATATATAAACTGAGAATTGGAGAGTTTGAGGGAACACTTTGCAATGTCTGGAGATATTTTTGGGTGTTACAGCTGAGGGGCTTGCTACTGGCAAGTGGGTAGAGGCCAGGAATGCTGCTAAATATCCCACGGTGCACAGGACATCCCTCAGAACAAAGAATTATTGGCTCCAGGCCGGGTGCAGTGGCTCATGCCTGTAATCCCGGCACTTTGGGAGGCTGAGGTGTGCGGATCACCTGAGGTCAGGAGTTCGAGACCAGCCTGGCCAACATGGTGAAACCCCGTCTCTACTAAAAATACAAAAATTAGCTGGGCATGGTGGCATGTGCCTGTCATCCCAGCTACTTGGGAGGCTGAGGCAGGAGAATAGCTGGAACCCGGCAGGCAGAGGCTTCAGTGAGCCGAGATCATGCCACTGCATTCCAGCCTGGGAGACAGAGCAAGACTCCATCTCAAAATATAAATTAAAATAAAAAAAGAATTATTGGCTCTGAAATTACAATATTGCTGAGGTTGAGAAGCCCCGAGTTAATACAGTATTGTACTAGTATCAGTTTTAGTGTTTTCAAAAACATATAGTGGTTATGTAACTTATTATCATTAGAAAAAGCTGGGTCAAATCTACACAGGAGCTGTCTATACTACAACGTTTATAACTTCTGGTGAGTTGAACTATTTTAGAATAAAAAGTTCTACTAATACTAAATACTACTGCTACTAGTAATGACTCCTCATTTCTTTCAAGATAAAATCCAAACTCCTAAACATATGTTTCAAGGCCCAAATCTGTCCAGGCCCGGTGGCTCACACCTGTAATCCAAGCACCTTGAGAGGCTGAGGTGGGCAAATAACTTGAGGTCAGGAGCTTGAGACCACCTTGGCCAAGATGGTGAAATCTGGTCTCTACCAAAACATACAAAAGTTAGCTGGGTGTGGTGGCTCACGCCTGCAGTCCCAGCTACTGTGGAGGCTGAGGCATGAGAATCCTTTGAATTTAGGAGGCGGAGGTTGCAGTGAGCCGAGATCATGCCACTGCACTCCAGCCTGGTCGACAGAGTGAGACTCTGTCTCAATTTATATATATAAATTGATATATATTTGGTATATATAATATGATACATAAAAAATACACACACACACACACACACACACACACGCACACATATTGGCCCTCAAGACTGCCAATCTTTAATGCTCTAATCTCTTTGTCTAATCCCTTGGCTTTTTTTTAAAAAAAAAAAAACAAAACGGATTCACCATTTTCTAAGAGGTATATGGGAAGGACCAAGTTTTGTCACCCAAACTGGAGTGCAGTAGCATGATCTGGGCTCACAGCAACCTCTGCCTCCCCGGTTCAAGCGATTCTCTTGCCTCAGCCTCTAGAGTAGCCAGGGTTACAGGTGCCGCCCCCAGGATTACAGGTGCCGCCCCCACGCCCAGCTAGTTTTTGTAAAGTACAGAACTTAATTGGATTTCTCTGTCTCTCTCTCTCTCTCTCTGTCTCTCTCTCTCTCTCTCTCTCTCTCTCTCTCTCTCTCTCTGTGTGTGTGTGTGTGTGTGTGTGTAAGTCTGTGAAATTTTATCACATGTATCCACCCCTGTTACCATCATGACAATCAGCATAGAGAACTGTTCCATCACTCCAAAGAAACCCCTGGTTTCTTTGAAACTAATCCTTCATGGTGCTCTAATTCCTGGTTCCACTGATCTAGTATCCATCATTTTATCACTTCAAGAATGTTATATGAATGGGATCATGCAGAAAACGTTTGAGACTGGCTTTTTTTCCCCTCCCTCAGCATAATTTCCTTGAGATTCATTTCAAGTTGTTGCTCGTATCAACAGGTCTTTCCTTTTTATTTCTGAGTAGTTTTACTTACTCATTTACCTGTTATGGACATTTAAATGTTTCTAGTTTTCGGTTATTGTGAATAAAGTTGCTATGAGCATTTGTGTACAGGTTTTTGTGAGCACATGTTTCATTTCTTTCGTATGAATTTCCAAGTGTGTGATTTGTGGGTTATATGGTAATGGCTTGGTTAGTTTTTTTTTTTTTTGAGATAGAGTCTTTGTCTGTTGCTCAGGCTAGAGTGCAGTGGCATGATCTCTCGGCTCACTGCAACCTCTGCCTCCCAGGTTCAAGATTCTACTGCTGCAACCTCCTGAGTAGCTGGGATTACAGGCATCTGCCACCGCGTCTGGCTAATTTTTGTATTTTTAGTAGAGATGGGGTTTCACCATGTTGGCCAGGCTGGTCTCAAACTCTGGACCTTGTGATCCACCCGCCTCGGCCTCCCAAAGTACTGGGATGGATTACAGGCATGAGCCACCGTGCCCAGGCAGTTAATTTTTAAATAAACTGCCAAACAGTTTTCTGGAGTGTCTGTACCATTTTATGCTCCTTTCAAGATCACTGATAGAGTTTCTTTGCATCATCGCCAACATTTGATGTATTCACTATTTTTTATTTTAAGCCATTCTGATAGGTGTGTAGTGATACTTTGTGAATATCTTAAGAAAATTTGGATTTTCCTAATGGCTGATGATGTTGCACATCTTTTCATCTGTTTGCCATCTGCATATCTTCTTCTCCTTTTTTTTTTTTGAAACAGAATCTCGCTCTGTCACCCAGGCTGGAGTGCAGTGGCTCGATCTCGGCTAACTGTAGTCTCCATCTTCTGGGTTCAAGTGATTCTCCTGCCTCAGTGTCTTGAGTAGCTTGGATTGTAGGTGCACACCACCATGCCTGGTTAATGTTTTTTTGTATCTTTTTATAGTAGAGACTGGGTTTCACCATGTTGGCCAGGCTGGTCTTGAACTCCTGACCTCAAGTGATCCATCTGCCTTGGACTCTCAAAGTGCCTGAGCCCGGCCCTGTCTATCTTCTTTGGTGCATTTCTGTTCATGTCTTTTGCCAGTTTTCTAAATGGATTCTTTTTTTTTTTGCTGTTGGGTTTTCAGAGTTCTATATATATGACAGTTATGTGGTTTAGAAATATTTTCTCCTAGCCTGTAGCTTGTCTTTTTATCCTCTTACTAAGCTCTATCAAAGAGAAAAAGTTTTAAATTTTGATGAGGCCCAATTAATCAATTTTTCCTTTTACGGATCATCTCATATCTGAGAACTCTTTGCCTAACCCTAGATCCTGAAGTCTTTTTCCTATTTTTCTTCCAAGAAGTCTTATACTTTTATATTATAAATTTAAGTCTGTGATCCACGTTGAGTTAATTTTTGTATAAGGTGTGAGGTCTAAGTCAAGGTTCATTTTTGCCATTTTATCCAACTGCTTCAGTACCATTTGAATTATTTTGTGCCTTTGTCAAAAATCAGTTGGACATATTTGTGTGGATCTATTTCTGGGTTCTTTATTCTGTTCCTTTTATCTGTCTGTCTGTCCTTCCACTAATACCACACAGTCTTGATTACGATTGTTCTCTAATGTCTTGAAATCAAGTATATTGATTCCTCCCACTTTTTTCTTCTTTTGCAAATAGTGAAATTGTTTTCACTATTCTAATTCGTTTTCCTTTCCATATAAATGTTAGAACGATCTTGTCTTAATTCATAAAATGTCTTGTGGAGATCTTGATAGGAATAGCATTAAACCTCGATATCAATTTGGTGAGAATTGACATCTAACTCTGCTGAATCTTCCAATCCATGAACAAGGTATGTCTCTCATTGGAGGGTTTAAAGAAGGATAGTAACATGATCTGATTTGTGTTTTCTCAAAATCATGCTGACCAACGTATGGAGAAATAATTATTTTTTTTTCTGAGATAGAGTCTCACTCTGTCACCCAGGCTGAAGTGCAGTTATGTCATCACAGCTCACTGCAGCCTCAACCTCTTGGGCCCAGTGATCCTCCCACCTCAGGCTCCAGAATAACTGGGACTACAGGTGCGTGCCACCACAGCTGACTAATTTTTAATTTTTTTTGTAGGGATGGGGTTCTCGCTATGTTGCCTAGGCTGGTGTTGAACTCCTGGGCTCCTCCTGCCTCAGCCCTGCAAAGTTCTGGGATTACAGGCATAAGCCACCATACCTGGCCTGAGAAAGAATTCTTGAAGAAGGAAACTGTAGGGGCAAGGAGGTGAATTAGGAGCCTGTTGTAGTCAGCTAGGTGAAAGGTGATGAGGGCTTGGACCAGATGGCAGAGGTGGAGAGAAGAAACTGGCTTTGAGGTTTATTTTTTGGTGTTTATTTTTGAGGTGGAAATAACAGGGCTTGCTGATGGACTGAATGTGAGAATCGAGGAAGAGAAAGTGTCAAAGATGATTCCTGAGTATTTGGCTTGAGCCATAAGATGACACCATTTACTAAGAGAAATATGGGAAGGACCCAGTTTTAGGGAAAGAGGGTGTATTCAATTGTGGATGTTTTGAATTTGGGGGCTGGTGGGCCTTCCAGATGTCTATTATATCTAACAGACGGTTGAAGATACAGTCAGAAGCAAAGAGAAAAATTAGTGTTCTACATATTGATACCTATACTCACACACCTGTGCCCTTTGTATAGTTTCAATGAAAACTGGATTACTTTGGCACTCAAAGGTGGAAACTAGGCCGGTTGTGGTGGCTCATGCCTGTAAATCCTAGCACTTTGGAAGGCTGAGGCTGGAGAACTGCTTGAGACCAGGAGTTCAAGCCCAGCCAGGGCAACATGGCAAAACCCCATCTCTACCAAAGAAAAAAAAAATTAGCCGGTTGTAGGGGCATGCGCCTGTGGCCCTAGCTACTGGAAAGGATAGGGTGGGAGGATTCCTTGAGTCCATGGGGTGGAGGCTGCAGTGAGCTGTGATTGTGCCACTGCACTCCAGCCTGGGCAACAGAGGAGATCCTGCCTTAAAAAAAAAAATGGGTGGAAACGACTTCCAGGGCCTCAATAATTTGTATTGTTCCCATCACTTAGCTCATAGGTGGAGGTGTGAGTAGAAGGGGATTTGAAACCTGGTTTCTTGAGGCGTGGGTAGTAATTATACGATTGCTGATGCAAATGAGCATGAAGAAGTCATACAGACAATGAACTCAAAATGTCTATGTACGCCTTTTAAAATCTATTGCTGAGGTAGTTACTTTGCATATGCTACATGGACAGATAGAGCTAATTTTTCATTTCTGGCAAGAAGAACAGGAAATGCCTGAGCCAGAGTTCTATTTGTACTTTTGAGGGTGGTGGTATTTTGACGGGAGGCAGAGTGGAAATAAGAACTGTAACTCATTTTGGCTATGCTCCTATTTACTCAAAGAAGCAAGATCTGGGAACTAATACGCTATTCCAATGGGCTGGGTACAAGGTCCTGCTTAGGAGGAGCCAGGGCCATGAGCTGAGGCCTATGGACTGTTTGTCATAGGGAGGGTGAATTACAGACTTGAGGCTGGAGTGCAGTTGCATCAATACACCTCATTGCAGCCTTAGCTTTCTGACCTCAAGCGATCCTCCTGCTTCAGCCTCCTAAGTAGCTAGGACTAAGGTGTGCACTACAACATCTGCCTAACTTTTAAATTACTTTTTGTAGAGATGGGATCTCAATATGTTGTTCAGGCTGGTCTCAAACTCTTGGCCTCAAATGACCCTCCAGCCTCAGCTTCCTTAAGTGCTAGAATTATAGGCATGAGCCACCATAGCTGGCCCTTGGAACTTTTAAAACATGTCCTCTGGGTGGCCAGGCGAGGCAGCTCATGCCTGTAATCCCAGCACTTTGGAAGGATGAGGCGGTTGGATCACCTGAGGTCAGGAGTTCAAGACCAGCCTGGCCAACATGGTGAAACCCCATCTCTACTAAAAATATAAAAATTAGCTAAGGTATAATGTGTATAATATGGAAAATTTTAGTACAGAAGCAGGTACAATCCCAATGGGTGACTTGAGCAATGTTTTAGTTATTTGTCTTCCTGTATTTTAAGAAAAGTGATTTAACTAGGAGTTAAATAATCATGTACTCATTCAAAATACATGCTACCAGAAATATACAAAGTGCAAGAATCTAATGACAACAAGGTACAGGCTTCTTAATGAAAGAGGTACACTTCTTGTCCTCCAAGTGTTTGTAGTCTAGGACATTTCACCAGACAGCCTCACTATTGTGCATGAACAAAGACATTGGTTTGCCTCACTGGAGGGCGATCTAAGCAGATCCAGTCTGAGTGGCAACTCAGTTTGGGTTGGATGGTGGGAGCTGGACGAAAGGTAAGACCAGCCTGGGGCTCAGAATTTAATGGATAATTCCTGAAGTTCATTCACAGAGACAATTGGGGTAAAACAAATTGACCTAACTTGAACTTCTTAAAAGGTGTCTAGACCAGGCATGGTGGCTCATGCCTATAATCCTAACACTTTGGGAAGCCTAAGAGGGCGGATCACCTGTGGTCTGGAGTTCAAGACCAGCCAGGCCAACATAGCGAAACCTCGTCTCTACTAAAAATACAAAAATTAGCCAGGTGTGGCAGTGCATGCCTGTAGTCCCAGCTACTCAGGAGGCTGAGGCAGAAGAATCTCTGGAACCCGGGAGGCGGACGTTGCAGTGAGCCGAGATCATGCCACTGCACTCCAGCCTGGGTGACAGAGCAAGACTCCATCTCAAAACCAAACCAAACCAAACCAAAACAAAACCAAAACCAAAACAAAAACAAAACGTGTCTAAAATCCAGGTCTATACTTAGTGTATGAATAAATAGTTTATGTCTAAAAATTTTTAAATTGGTGATTTTGGGTCTGTGTCAATAGCTCATTTCTCTTAAAACACATGGTGGACACCAGATGCTTTAAAAGAATATTATTCTAGGAGACAAATGTTCCCTTTGATAGACTTTAATCTCATGACATCCTCATTTCTCCAGGAGTCATAATCCCCAAGATTGCTCTACCAAGGAAGCTTTCTGCTTTATAATACAGGAGATTCCTACAGAGAATGGCGGTTACCAGAGACTGGGCAGGGAAGAGCGAGTTAGATAGATTGAATAAGTTCTAGCATTTGATAGTCCACTAGGGAAATTATAGTTCACAAAATATATTGTATATTTCAAAACAGCTGGAAGAGAAGAATTGTAATGCTCCCAGCACAAAGAAAAGATAAACGTTTGAGGTGATGGATATCCTAATTACCCTGATTTAATAATTACATATTGTAGACAAGTAACAAAATATCATATGCACCCCCCAAATATGTACAACTGATATATACCAATACAAATAAAATAAAGTATGTTATGCTTTTAGGAGGTGGAAGAATTGCGACTAAAACGGGGTGAGCAATCTATGTTTTCTAGTTGTGCTGCTCCACTTTTTCTTAGGTTGTGACAACCCCGGAGACTTGCCAAATCCCCTAGTAGTGACCGTTCTTCACTCCACTCCATCTGCCTTTCTATCACTCAACCAGCGCCCTTCTAGAGCTCAGTTTTCAGCCTTGAAACTCAAAGCCCCCGCTCCTGCTTCCCCTGCCCACCCGCCTCCTCCCCTCCCCCCTCCTTCCCCTCCTTCTCCTCCTCCCCCAACCCCTGCCACCTGCCTCCTCCAATCCCAGGCGCCCTCTTTCGTTGGCCACCTCAGTGGTAACCAGACTCGAGTTAGGCACTCAAGGTGCGATTTTAGGAGAGTAATAACGGCTGCCCCCTCTCCTCCAGTCTCCTTCATCAGCTTTGAGGCTTAAGGCATGGAGTCTTTCAACATTCAACTCTCCCTTGAGAGGAGCACATTCTGCCATCACGCTTATCATCATTATCAATTTCTTATACTCCCACATATGCTGTGGTGATTATCGTCATTATCAGCCTTACACATGAGTGGGAATGAATGCTTTGAGCAAAAATGTTGGAGGATGGGGAAAGAGGCCAAGAAGAAAAAGGGGCGTATGGGGAATCGAAGGCACTCCAGCAAGAAGGCAAAAGGGGGCTGGCGATGCAGGCAGACACTGAAGCTGAACTTTGAAGACATCACGGTTTTGCTAAGGTTGAAACTATCACTGCGTCTCTTTTCTAGCCCATCAGTAGGAATCTGCAAAGGGACCGAAGATTCCCAGGACTCAGCGCTCAGGTATCTCCTTCCTCAGTTGCTGGAAATCCCTGAGTTACAAAAAGTAATTTTAGCACGCCCTCAGGTGGCCAAATGGAATACTGCGGCAATGGCTTTTGGCGGAAGTTGGCACTCTGGAGGAACATCTCAGAATAGACGCTGGTGCTTGGCAAGTTGCTAGGCACCCGGCAGGGCAACTTGTGTGTAGATGGCACTCTTCCCTTTAGGGCACCGATTCTCAAGCTGATTTGTATAGCAGCCCTGGAATAATCTTACCAGGTTTATTTTGAACTCTGCATCTCCTCCTCTACCTTCTCCTCACAATGTGGTATAGGTCTGTTTTTGAAATTAAAGTGAACTTATTTTTTATATTCAAATATTATTATGTGTTTTAAAACTAACTGCAGCTACCTCTAGTAGCACAGAGGATAATGTGTGTATGAATTTCCCATCTAAAACAGACTAGAGGAACAAAGATGGATTTTAAACTTTCGAATTTTTGGTATTTCAGATTTACAGAAAAGTTGCAAAGATAGTACAAAGAATTGTCATTATACTCTTCACCCAGATTCCCTGAAGTTAACATTTTATGACGTTTGCTTTATGATTCTCTCTCTAATTATAAATATGTATATATATTTTCTAATTTGAGTATAAATTATATTCATGATGCTTTTGTATCCTTAAATATTTGTGTGTATTTTCTAGAAACAAGGACATATGCTTATAGAACCACAATGCAACTATTAAAAGCAGGATATTGACATTGATACACTACTATTTTCTAATCTGCAGATTTTATTCAAATTGATAAATTGTCCCACCAAGGTCCTTTATAGAAAATATAAATACAGGATCCAATCTAGTATCACTCATTGCATTGCATTTACTTGTTGTGTCTCTTTAAGTCTCCTTTCATCTGAAATATTTCCTCAGTCTTTCTTTGTTTTTCATGATGTTTTTAAAGAGTACATGTCAATTATTTTGCAGAATATCCCTGAGTTAGAATTTGTCTGATGTTTCCTTATGATTAGCTCCAGGTTATGCA
This sequence comes from Cacajao melanocephalus, assembly GCA_963573385.1. Taxonomy (NCBI): domain Eukaryota; kingdom Metazoa; phylum Chordata; class Mammalia; order Primates; family Pitheciidae; genus Cacajao; species Cacajao melanocephalus. Next base: position 88,106 of record CAUYLG010001047.1, on the reverse strand, counting down.
TTTTAGGTGGGAATATCACAAAAATTATGTTATGTGCTTCTCAATGTATATGATGTCTCTTTGTTTTGACCACAGGTTTTGACATGCAGATGTCAGAATAGTTAATCTTGAAAACCGATCATTCAAATAAGGTAAGGTTTCCTATAGACTCATGGGAATTTCAGTTACAGGGTGGGACAAAAGCGAGGAACATGGAGAAACCATCCACTCTTTTTTGATCAATCTAGGAATGCTTTATGGAGGAGGTGGGATTTCAGGAATTTCGGGCTGAGACAAGAGGGAATTTTTTAGTGGAATATTTTAATATGTGAAGATCTTAATTCTTGAGTTCTCAGGTTTTTGTTTTTTGTTTTTTTCCTAATCCTCTCTTGAGAATCAGAAGGCAGGGATCCTGGGTTTTAGTTTAATTGCTGCATAACACTGGGGAACAACCAGGTGGTTCTTTTCCTGGTTCCCTAACCTGGAAAATGGCGGTCACTCACATAGGTGGGGAGCCCTTTGAAAGCTTTGGCTGGAGAAAGGGGCTGAGGACATGAGTGTTCATAAGCTAGATTCGCCGTGGCACCTAACTGAACTTGCTCCTCTGGGCTCTTCTTCTCTACTACAATCAGATTTAATGTGTTTCCCTATAGTTTATTTTATTTTATTTTGAGACCAGGTCACACTCTGTTGCCCAGGCTGGAGTGCAGTGGTACCATCATAGCTCACTGTGACCTTTAACTGTTGGGTTCAAGCTATCCTCCTGCCTCAGCTTCCCAAGTAGCTAGGACTACAGATGCATGCATGCCACAATGCCTGGCTAATTTTTTTTTTTTTTTTTTCAGTCAGAGTCTCCCGCTGTCAGCCAGCCTGTAGTGCAAAGGTGCGATTTCAGCTCACTGCAACTTCTGCTTCCTAAGTTCAAGCAATTCTCCTGCCTCAGCCTTCCAAGTAGCTGGGATTACAGGCATGTGCCACTGTGCCCAGCTAATTTTTGTATTTTAAGTAGAAATGGGATTTCACCATGTTGGCCAGGCTGGTCTTGAACTCCGACCTCAGGTGATCTGCCCACCTCAGTCTTCCAAAGTGCACCTAGTCTCAAACTCCTGGCCTTAAGCAGTTCTTCCTCCTTGGCCTCCCAAAGTGCTGGGATTACACACATGAGCCACTGCACCTGGTCATGATATACTTCTGAACTTTAGACCGGGAACTAGAAATTTCGATAGATTTTTAAAATTAGTTATTATTTTTTAGGATGGAAATATGTATTATTCATTACAAGGAATTGGCTTACACGCTATGGGCATTGGCTAAGCAAGTCCAAAACCATAGGGCAAGCAGTCAGGAAGGGTAAATAATGAGCCCTAAAGACTCCTATAGGATAGGCGAATTCTTTTCCCTCTTCCAGGGTAACTTCAAACCTGCTTTTAAGGCCTTCCAACAAATTCAGCTAGGTTTGCCCAGATTACCCAAGGGGAATTTTCCTTACTTAAAGTCAAGTGATTATGGGTTTTAAATACATCTGCAAAATACCTCCCCAGCAACACCTAGATTAGTTTGATTGAATAACTGGGAACTATAGCCTAGCAGAGTTGCCACATCAATAAAGCCATCACATCTATGAATTTCCCAGCCTCCTGAAGAACTAACACATTGTCAGATTTGAAGCTTTCTCAGAGCTCCTGCCTGCTCATATCCTCTGCTTCGCTTAAAGAATCACAATACTGAACCACCACATTGAATTAAAATATATATCCTTGGCTGGGCGCAGTGGCTCACTCCTGTAATGCTACCACTTTTAGGGCTTAGACAGGCAGATGGCTTGAGCCCAGGAGTTTGAGACCAGCCTGGGCAACATAATGAAACCCCATCTCTAGGAAAAAAAAAAATAATTGGACATGGTGGCACAAACCTGTAGTCCCAGCTACTTGGGAGGCTGAGGCAGAAGGATTGCTTGAGCCCAGAAGGTCAAAGCTGCAGTGAGCTGTGATTGCGCCACTGCACTCCAGCTTGAGTCACAGAGTGAGACCTTGTCTCAAAATATATCAAAAAAACTCCACCAACCAAGCAAACAACAACAACAAATCTTCTTGCTTTTTAATTTTATTTTGCTTTTGAAATTTATTGAAAAGGCTGGGCATGGTGGCTCACGCGTGTAATCCCAGCACTTTGGGAGGCTGAGGCAGCAGATCACCCAAGGTCGGGAGTTCAAGATCAGCCTGGCCAACATGGTGAAACCCCCGTCTGTAATAAAACTACAAAAATTAGTCGGGTGTGGTAGCAGGCACCTGTAATTCCAGCTACTTGGGAGGCTGAGTCAGGAGTATTAGGAGTATTGCTTGAACCCAGGAGGAGGAGGTTGCAGTGACCCAAGGTTGTGCCATTGCACTCCAGCCTGGTGACAGAGCCAAACTCCGTTTCAAAAAAAGAAAAAAAAAAAAAGAAATGGTGACGCTGTATTTCTTTGAGGTATGCTGTTTTCACCTAACAGATTTCTAACATGTATACATTTTGGTGTGAGTAGCTGATGTTATTCATTTTTACTTCTATGTATTATTGGATTATTTGAATGCACCACCATTCATTTATCTATTCGTCTATTTATGGTTATTTTGTTTAGATCTATTTGCTATTCAATCAATAACTCTTTGAAGCTTTTCATATATGTCTACTGGGTCACATACTTAAGGTTTATTTTTCTGGGTTAATACTTAAGATTAGAATCCCTGGGGATTATGTTGTAAATCTGAGTTGAATTTACAAGATAGTTATGTAGTAGTAATACCAATTCACTTTGCCTTCCTTAGTATAAATATCTATATCTTTGCCAACAACATGATATTATCAGGCTGTATTAGTTTCCCGTTGTTGTCATAACAGATTACCACAATTTAGTGGCTTAAAACAACACAAATATATTCTCTTAGAATTCTGGAGGCTATAATTCTGAACTCAGTTTCACTGGGCTAAAGTCAAGGTTTGAGTAGGGCTGATTTCTTCTGGAAGCTCTAGGGGAAATATCTGTTTCCTTGTCTTTTTCAGCTTCTAGTGACTGTGTGTATTGTATTGCCTGGCCGTGGCCCCTTACTCCACCTTCAAAGTGCATTGCTCCAATCTCTGCTTCTGTCATTGCATCAGAAAGATATGGGTTTTTGTTTTTGTTTTTTTGTTTTTGTTTTTAAATAACAGTGACAGTCATGACTTTTTAGGCTCTGGTGTTTAGCCGTATGTGCCATTTTATTTTCTTTCTTTGTTGTTGAATTTTATTGGCTGTTTTGGCATCCCATAAGTTTTGATCCGCCTAAAATTTATTTCTGAAGTATTTCCTGAGCTGTGACTAGTGCTATAGAACTGCACTGACCATTACCTAAAGATGTGGAGTGCTTCTGGCCACCGACCTTTTAAATGTCATATCAGCCTGATTGAATATTTGATTACTCATAAATGTCTCTCTGGCACTACATTTATAATCTTGAACTTTTAATATTCTGACTCTGTGCAATCTTTAATCAGGTGTGATTGTCATAACGGGGCAATGTAATTTTCCAGTCTTTGCACAAATGTTTTCATAGTTTAAATAGAGATGCTTATAATATTAATCTAGAAAGGAAATTTTTCATCAACCGAAGATCAGAATAAAACCACAGCAGATTAAAGGAAAGAGATTTTCACTGGGTAGGTGATGAATACTACCCTGTTAAAGGACCTGGTTTATATAGTTAGTAAATTTATTTTAGTAATTAATATTATGAATATTAAATAAATTTATTTACATAATAAAGGTATTGAGTCCCTATTCTGTGCCAAGCATTGTACCATGGGTTTTGATATGGTGTTATACACATACAGGTAAGACACAAACGAATGAATGTTTAAAAAATGGGGCATGTAGCAATGGGTGTAAATATGAGGTGCTCTGATACCTAATCTAATACTGGGGAGAGCCAAGGAGAACATTGTGGATGAAATGATGTCTGGTCAATCCTATACATCACCAAGTTCTATCTACTCCACCTCCCCAAAAAACACATCCTAAATCCAACCAGTTCTCTCCAGTTTCACTGCCTTAGCCCAAGCAAAAGCCTGCATCATCTTTCATAATAGCTGCATAACTGGTCCCCACTAGACTGTAAGCTCCAAAGGACAAACATTTTTGTTTGTTTTGTTCTCTGAGAGATCCCAAAGACTGCCTGACATGTAGTAGGTGGCCAATACATAATATTAATATTATTATTATTTTTTGAGAGAGAGTCTTGCTCTGTTACGCAGTCTGGAGTGCAGTGGTGTGATCATGGATCACTGCAGCCTCAACGTCTCAGACTCAAGCCATCCTCCAGCCTCAGCCTCCTGAGTACTTGGGACTACAGGCACACACTACCACTCCTGGCTGTTTTTTTTTAACTTTTTTGTAGAGATGGGGTTTCACCATGTTGCCCAGGCTTCTCTTGGACTCCTGGGCTCAAGTGATCCACCCACTTCGGCCTTCCAAAGTATTGGAATTATAGGCATGAGTCACTGTGACCAGCCCCATATATCTTTTGTTTTTGTTGCTGCTGTTGTTTTTTGAGACAGAGTCTCATTCTGTTACCCAGGTTGGAGTGCAGTAGCACAGTCTTGGCTCACTGCAACCTCCTCCTCCTGGTCTCAAGTGATCCTCCCACCTCCACATCCTGAGTAGCAGGGACTACAGGTGCATGCCATTGCACCCAACTAATTTTTGTTATTATTATTATTATTATTTTTCAATAGATACAAGGTTCTGCCATGTTGCCCAGACTGGTCTCAAGCTCCAGGGCCCAAACCATTAGGCTGCCTTGACCTCCCAAAGTGCTGGGATTACAGGGCCTAGCTCCCATACATATTCTTGAATAAATAAATAGTCATTTATGTTACACTACTGGACCGCTGCAATTCAGCAGTCAAAGAGATATTTTTAAAAATATAATTGCATCATCTCCTACCGCCCCCATCTCCCTCACCTCACCCTCTTACTATATAGTCTAGCAGTTCTGAAGTAGCTTTTCAGTTCTTGGAACATTCTCATTTGTCGTGAATTCCTTAGGCAAACTTCTTTTAACCCTAACAGTTCAATTCAAATACTCTTGCCCTCGTGGAGCTTAGAAGCATGTGAGGATGATAAACTTCAAACAAGTAAATAGATTAACAAAACAATTTCAAAAGTGATGAGTGACATACAAAAAATAAAACAAGGTCAAGTGAAAGAAGAATTGGCTCTACAGTAGCTAGAGCAGGCCTCTCTGAAGAGGGGACATGTGAGCTGACACCTAAATGGTTTGAAGGAGTCAGGCGAGCAAACTGGAAGAACTTTCAGAACTTTTCAGAAGGGAGGAAACAAAATGCAAAGACTCTGCAGGAGGAGCAGCTTTGCTTACTGAAAGTAGCACGTAAGGATGGAGCAAAGTAAGCGAGAAGGATAGTGTGAGGGTCTTTTAGTTCACAGCAAAAAGTTTGGATTTTATTCTAAATGTGATGAAAAGCCTGAAACCATCCCATCACCTGCAGAGCACATCTCAAATTCTTCACTGTGGTTCACCGACACTGAGTGATCTTCCTCCTTATCAACTTTTCTTCTCCTGTCCCTTCTTAGCCAGCCATACTGGTCTTATTTCTCGTCTTTAAACACCTCAAACTTGTCCCTGCCTCAGGACCTTTGCACTTGCTGTTCCTAATCTGGAGTGCATTTTCCCTAGATCTTCCCATCCTATTTCTTGTCGTTCCAGGCTCAGCTTTAAAATTATCTCCCTGGAGCTGGGCGTGGTGGCTCACGCCTGTAATCCCAGCCCTTTAAGAGGACGAAACGGGTGGATTGCTTGAGCTCAGGAGTTGGAGACCACCCTGGGCAGCATGGCAAGACCCTGTGTCTACAAAAAAATCGAAAAATCTAAAAGTTAGCTGGGCATGGTGGCATGCCTATAGTCCCAGCTACTCAGGCGACTGAGGTGGGCGGATTGCTTGAGTCCAGGAGGTTGAGGCTATAGTGATCTACGATCACACCATTGCACTGCAGCCTGGGCAAGAGCAAGACCCTGTCTGAAAAGACAATTATCTCCCTGGATATATTCGTTTCCCAAGGCTGCCATACAAATGATCACAATTGAGTGGCTTGAAACAACAAAAAATTACTCTTACAGTTCTAGAGGCCTGAAGTCCAAAGTCTAGGTGTCAGCAGGTCCCTCTGAAAAACTCTAGGGAAGAATCCTTCCTTGCCTCTCCCAGTTTCTGGTGGCTCCGGGTGTTCCTTGGTTTGTGGTAGCGCAGCTCCAATGTCTTGCCTCCATCTTCACAAAGCCTTCCTCTCTGTCTGTGTGTCTCTATGTCTTCTCCCTTTCTGACTCATAAGGAAGCCTGTCAATGGATTTAGAGCCCACTTTATCCAGGATAATTTCATCTTGAGGCCTTTCCTAAATTACATCTGCAAAGTCTCTTATTCTAAAGAAGGTCGCATTCTGAGGTTCCCGGTGGACATATCTTTCTGGAGACCACCACTTAATTGACTACATTCACCTTTCAATCTAAGTCAACCATTCAGTCACTTTCTAGCACACCACCGTGCTTGATTTATTATCTGAAAGTACCTTGTCTATTTATTTTTCTTACTTATTGTCTTTCTTCCCTACACTATAAGCTCTGTCAAGCCAGAGACCTCCTGTGTCTTGTTCATTGTTATATCTCCAGTGCCCAGCACAGTGCCTGACACATAACAGACTCTCAGAAAATATTTGTGGAATGAAGAGATGAAAAATTTAGATCTAAAGGGTGAATGGAGTTAGTCACGCAAAGGAAAATGGGGAACAGGGAAGTGTCTTTCCAGGCTGAATGGGCCAAGGCTGAGGAGTGGTAGAGAATATGGCTGGAACGTAAGATTTCCTGGGAAATGGGGTATAGGACAATCAGATCCTGAAGTTTTGTAAGCAGTGTTGAGGGGTCTCTCTGAAGTCTCCCAGACCAGGTGACTTTAAGATCTCTGCCTGTGTACATACAGGAGCGATCCTCTCTGGGCACATTTCCTTCTCACATGGATCCTCACCTTTTCTGTGGCTCCTTAGCAGACTGTTAACTAACTGTTGGAGCTGGAAGCTGAGGAAGTTCTCCTTTGCAGGCCTCTGAAGGTGCTAGTGCCACTTGGTTTCCTTGTCATTTTTCTACAGAGGCTATTTCGAAACATCAGTGATTTCCTCAATTGCCTATGCCATGACCTCTCTCATCATTCTTAGCACTTGAGCTCATCACCAAAGAGAAAATATAGGCCAGCAAGAGAGAATTTCTTTTCCAGACCTGTGTGGTAACTCAGCTAACTAAGGTATGTACAAAATTCTGTAACTACCGAGTTTGACAAATGTAAGGTGGCGGAGTTGAGGTTGGAGAGGTAGACAGGGTCCAGATCAGGTAGGCACTTGAAAAAGATGTTCGCCCTTCTTTTCAAAAGTGTATGGGTCATATGCAAAGTTAGGCAGATGTAGTATCTGCCTCCTGGCAGTTTATCTGAAATTTTTCTGCTGGGAAGTTTTCAGTGGTAAAACTAAGACTTTTTTTTTCTTTCTTTCTTCTTCTTTTTTTTTTTTTTAAACAGAGTCTCTCTCTGTAGCCCAGCCTGCAATGCAGTGGCGCTATCTCGGCTCACCGCAATCTCCGCCTCCTGGGTTCAAGTGATTCTCCTGCCTCAGCCTCCCGAGTAGCTGAGATTAGAGGTTCCTGACACCATGCCTATCTAATTTTTGTATTTTTAGTAGAGGCGGGGTTTCACCATGTTGGCCCGCCTGGTCTCGAATTCCTGACCTCAGGTGATCCACCCGCCTCAGCCTCCCAAAGTGCTGGGATTACAAGCCTGAGCCACGGCACCCGGCCAAGACTAATCTTGATTAATACATTACTCTTTTCTGTTTTTATTTGACCAAAAGATATGTGAAAATCAATAGTGTAGTTTAGGCCAGGTGCAGTGACTCACTCCCATAATCCCAGCGTTTTGGGAGTCAAGGTGGCAGGATCACTTGAGGCCAGGAGTTTCAGATCCACCTGGGCAACATACTGAGAAATCATCTCTAAAAAAACAGAAAAGTTTGCTGGGCATGGTGGCAGATGCCTCTTGTCTCAGCTCCTCAGGAGGATGAGGTGGGAGGATCCCTTGAGCCTAGGAGTTAGAGGTTGCAGTGAGCTGTGATGGTGCCACTGCGTTCCAGCCTGGGAGACAGAGTGAGGCCCTGTCTACAAAACAAGCAAGTAAACAAAAAAGTGCAGTTTAATGAATATTTATGGTGTACTTGGTAGGAACCAGTGCTTTCCCAATATACTACCTTAAATCAGCACACATTTGTTTTGAAGTCACATGCTCTATCTTTAAGGAAATTATGATAATTTTCCATTCTACTTTGTAATATTTCTGGATTTATTTTGAATCACAAATAATTCTGTTCCCTTTCTTTTCTCTCCTGAAGTCAAGTGGATGGTCCAGGGAGATCCATATGTATCTTGTGGTTTTTTTGCATCCCAAGTTCAATTCCTCCAGCCTGCCTAAGAGCATCTTTCTTACACAAGTGAGCCACCTGGATTCAGGGATGTTCTAAAATGGAGTCAGTGTCATAAACTTACTACATGCTGAGTCAGGATTTGAGCTCAACTCTCCCAAGGATTGTTTCTAATACATCACAGTCATGCAGGTTCTGGGGGCTTCTATTGAAAACACAAGATACTACCTCAGACTTCCATGGGCTTATGGCGTAATTGAAGAGGTGAGATATGATACACAAAAAGGTAACTACTAGTACAGGATCATTTATAATTCAGTGCATAAGAGTAGTCCAACTAATTGCTAATATTGGTCTGAGAAAAACTGTTTGTTTTTGGAGACAGGGTCTCGCTCTGCCACCCAGGCTGGAGTGCAGTGGCAATCATAACTCACTGTAACCTCAAACTCCTGGGCTCAAGCAATTCTCCCATGTCAGCCTTCCAAGCAGCTGGGACTACAAGCACATGCCACCATACCTGGCTAATGTTTTAATTTTTTATTTTGTAGAGACGATGTCTTGCTGTGTTTTCCACGCTGGTCTCAAACTCCTGGACTCAAACAGTCCTCCCTCCTTGGCTTCCCAAAGCATTGGTATTACAGGTGTGAGCCACCATGCCCAGCTGAGAAAATTTTTTTTTTTTTTTTTACTTTTCTTTTACTTTTATTTTTTGAGACAGGATCTCACTTTGGCACTCAGTATTGCAGTGGTGATCATAGTTCACTGCTGCTTCCCCCCAACATCCCCTCAACCAGGGTTCAAGTGATTCTCCCACCTCAGTCTCCCTAGTAGCTGGGACCACAGGCGTGTGCCACCACACCCTGCTAATTTTTGTATTTTTGGTAGAGACAGGGTTTCCCCATGTTGCCCAGGCCGGTGTTGAACTTCTGGGCTCAAGCAATCCACCTGCCTCGGCCTCCCAAAGTGCTGACATTGTAGGCGTGAGCCACTGTGCCCAGCTGAAAATTGTTTTGTCATTATAAACTGTTTGGGGGAGACAGCCCCCAATTTTCAGAAATCACTGCGAGACAATGGAAAAACATGGCCAGTATCTTGTTGGGTGGACTATTTTATGAGTGGACAAAGCAGTCCTTCACTTCAGGCAGTTGGTTTTAAATGGCCCATATTCTTGAACCTTCCCCAAGCCCAAGGCAGTACTGAGTCATTGCTATTTCCGATAGCGTTTCCTCATCCTTTTCTCTCCTCCCTGTGCCAGGACATGTGTCAGCATTTTATGGTTTCTTGATAGTTCCTTTGTGACCCAGGAAGATACCAGGTAAAGCAAGGAAATGCTCAAGAACTCCATCTTGGCAGCTACCAAGACTTGCCACTGAGCTAGGAGGAAGATGTGTTTACCTTGCCACCTTTGTGTGCCAAGCCCAGCTGCCACCCCAGTGGTCTATTTGAGGGGCTCTTCTGAGCACTACAGAAAGGTGGTAGTAAGCAGCCCAGGGTTTGGAGGAGAAAAGCCAGCATTTCTGGCTGCTCAGCTTTGGTCTTGCTTTTGCCAAGCCTATGTGCCTCCTTTCGGCATGGCTGGGATGCTGGAGAAGTCATTTAGCTTTGACTGGCAAGGGCTTGCCATTTCTGGATTTAAATAGATTTAAATAGAGTCTAACAGGGGCAGTTGCATTTCTTCACTTTCTAGTGCTATATTTTTCTCTCTTGGGTTAAAAAAATTGCACACAAAAAAGTCCCAACTTCATTATGCTTCGGTCACAGCAGGGAATTTATAGCAAGAGCCCAGCTGTTTGCAGCTCATGCCAGCGTTTTTTGATCCTAATGTAATTGAGCTCACATTTTTGAATCGGAAAATAATATTCAGAGGAGCCGACTCCTAAGTTTTCAGGTTTCCAGGCCAAGCAACTGGTTCCTGAATCTATTTTGGGCTGTTCTTTCCTCATACCTTTTCCTCTTCACCCTCAGAGCCCTTTGCTTCTTTCCTGGAACTAGGCCTATGACTGTGCAAGTATCTTTCTGTGCACACAGTGTTCTAACTATTCTTTTGAAGGAAAAAAAGCCCCACTATTTTACTCCTTAACTCTTGCTTTCACAACTTGAAACTCCTTGCTTCATACATTCAACAATTCAACAATTGTGCTTCATACATTCAACACTAATATATCCAAACAAAAATACTAAATGTAACTCATTTCTTGAGCATGAAGCCGGACACCGTGCCAAGGGCTTTATGTGCATTTCCTCCTTTGATCCTTCCAACAACTTTCTGAGGAAAGTCCTGTTATCGTTTCCATTTTACAGATGGTGTATTTGAGGCTTAGGGAGGTGAACTGACTTCTAAAGGTCACAGAGTGGTGGAGAGTGGCTTCAGTCTCACTTGAACAAGGTCCAAAGTTTTAACCCTGCTGCTGTACTGGATTCACTGCCTGAAACTGCTGAGTGCTAGGTTCTGTGGGAGATGCTAAGGGCAAAAAAGACATATTTCTTGCCCCCACAGAGCTTGAGCAGGAGTTGGAGAAAACACTAAGCATAGTGATGTGAAGACCCAGCACCTCACTTCTGCCACCCTCAAGTGGTCCTAGGGAGGGCCCAATGAAATGGCATTTAAAAGCATTTGATTCAGACAGGGCATTGGTTCAGACCGCTCATGCCTGTAATCACAGCATTTTGGGAAATTTGGGAGGCTAAGGCAGGTGGATCACTTGAGGCCAGGTGTTTGAGACTAGCCTGGGCAACATGGTGAACCCTCATCTCTACCAAAAATACAAAAATTAGCTGGGCGTGGTGGCGTACACCTGTAGTCCCAGCTACTCAGGAGACTGAGGCAGGAAAATCACTTGAACCTGGAAGGTGGAGGTTGCAGTGAGCCGAGATCGTGCCACTGCACTCCAGCCTTGGTGACAGAGCAAGACTCTGTCTCAAAAAAAAAAAAAAAAAAAGCACTTGATCCAAAGTGCAGTGCTAGATGGGTGTTTGCTATTGCTATTGGTGTTATACCAGCAACAGTCCAATCCTGAGCCAGTCATCTGCATGGCTGGAAGGGCAGGTATAGGAGGGTGGCATGGTGAAAACTGTTAAAATCACACTTATAGAATCTCATGCAGAATGTGGAATTTTGTCTGTCACACTCTGGCTAACCTAGCATTGCAGACTACTAGTTTGGCTGGGAAGGTAATAACGATCATACCAAGCACATATATAGTTCTGATTATATAGCAGGCACGGTTCTAAGTGCTTTACAAATATTAACTCATTTAATTTTGTTATTTATTTCTTATATTTTAATTTTTTAGAGATGATGTCTCACTCTGTTGATCATGCTGGAATGCAGTGGTGCTGTAAGTTTTCACTGCAGTCTCAAACTCTGAGGCTTAAGCAATCCTCCTGCCTCAGCCTTTAGAGTGTCTGGGACTACGGGCGCTGAAGGATTGTGTGTCAGCATTGCACTCCTAGATTCCTCACCTCAGTGCCCCCTTCCCCATCAGTAACTAAGTCTCGTTGATTCTACTTCCTGAATGTCTTTTCTTTTTTTTCTTTTTTGTTTTGAGATGGAATCTCACTCTGTCGCCCAGGCTGGAGTGCAATGGTGCAGTCTAGGCTCACTGCAACCTCTGCCTCCCGGGTTCAAGCGATTCTCCTGCCTCAGCCTCCCGAATAGCTGGGATTACAGGCACCCACCACCATGCCCAGCTAATTTTTGTATTTTTAGTAGAGACAGGGTTTCATCATGTTGGCCAGGATGGTCTCGAACTCCTGAACTCAGGTGATCTGCCCGCCTCAGCCTCCCAAAGTACTGGGATTACAGGCATGAGCCACTGCACCTGGCCCCTAGATGTCTTTTCTATTTATTCCCTCCTCTCCCTCTGCCCTGCCTTCACTACTGCTTTTGTTCAGATTCACACCATCTCCCACCTGGAGGATTGTAGCAGCAGCCATCCTAGGCTTTGCTGGTACTATTCTTACCCCTTCACATCCCCGAGGCAATAAACGGCTTCTTTTTGTTGTTATTCTTGCTGTTTTGATTCTTAGTCTCTCTGTTATTCTATTGTGCTTAATAGAGCCATTACTCATTAAAAAAAAAAAAAAAACAACAACAACTTCTAGTCCAGTTTAATCTTTAAGACTTGGCTCTCTGTTGTTACTGATCAGATGGAAAGGTTTATTACTACTGTCTAGGAGGCAAGAATTTAGGTTGGAACTCCCAGTATGCCGTGAATTATTTTCCTTCCTTGTGGTTACTCAGCAGTGATTCCTGGCCTCTCCTCCCAAATAAGGCTCAGGTCTGCATTTAAGCACCCACAGGTGGGGGCCAGGACAGTTGCAGTTCCTGTCTGCATGTTAGCTGGTTCCATCTGCTCTACAAAGGGGAGATGGGGCATGAGGAAATGATGCCTGCTTTGGATGAGGCTCAACTTTTTCTTCAGAAGAGCCCAGTGCGTAATGAATCAGGCCCTGAACATCCTGGAATGCTAAACCCAATGCCACTGTCAGCTCTCTCCAAATCACAGCCATTTCCATGTAATGGCTCAGCCTAGGGCTGGTTCTCCAAATCATCCAAATAGAGTGGGGGAAACCACCCTCAACACCCAGAGTGCAATTTTACCGAGGGGATTTATTTTCACATTGATTTGGAACATAAATACTGTAAATATCCTCCACCCTCTTGGCTTTTTTTTTTTTTTTTTTTCAGAGCTCTAGTTAATGGGGTAACTTTCTGGCTTGCCACTTTATCAAGTTGATAGAACTGTTTAATGAAACCCACGGAGACGGGACAATTTAGTCTAACGGTCAGTTGCAACCCTTGATGTAAGTAATTTCCAGCAAGACTGTATGCATCAAATGTCCAACCTGCCAGTGGTTATCAATATCCATTATGCTTTTGGTTGGCTTGAACCATTAATAACCTGTCAGATTAAGCAATTAGGCTGTCTCTACTTGCCAGGGGAAATTGTTTTCCCCTAACTGATGATATTGGTTTTGTGGTTGTGCAGATAAGTACTTGGTCAAAATGCTTGGTGCATTCCTAGCTGGGGAGTGAGTCTTTTTGATAGATAAGGAGCAAGAACTAAAATTCAAGGGGCTGAGAGGAACCTGCAGACAATCTCTGAGAAAAAGCACCTCAGTCATTCCAGCACACTTTATAAAAGTAGCTTAATTATCACTGGTGCTCTCTAATGAGAGACTTCATTTGATGTGTCACCCAGATGGGACCACATTTCTCCACAGGGCTCCAGCTAAGTCGGAGCATTGAAGTTTCAATTTGAAATGTGAACTATCTCAGATTCTTTAGAAAGCATATCAAGGACACTGTTGGGGCTTTGCCATTTTACACACTTTCAAAAGCAAGATGAAGAAGGGAAGAGAGAGGGGAAAAGTTCAATGGAAATCCATTGTATAATCCTCCCCTATGCTGTTTGTTTCTGGTCTTCTCTGAATTTTCTTGGTTTTGTGATTTTCCACTTGTATTTTCATGTAACAGTACACGAGTACATGTTACTTTCTACCTTCATGTCTTTTCACATCCTGAGGTGCACCTAATGCACGTCTCCTGCTATGCTCTTCTTTTTCCCTTTACCAGTTTACACACAACCATCAGTTTCAAGACCTGGTCTGAAAATCACTTCCAAGGAGACCTTGCAGAGTAACTCCACGCATTCCAAGTTTTCTTATTCCATTGTCATCATTTCATATTTATTAATACATTGCTTTTATCCTATTTTAAAGATTTGCTGGTCAGGCATGGTGGCTTATGTCTATAATCTCAACACTATGGGAGGCTGAGGTGGGTGGATCACTAGAGTCCAGGAGTTCAAGACCACACTGGGCAACATAGGGAGTCCCCATCCTAAAAATAGTAATAATAAAAATTAGCCAGGCATGGTAGCATGCACCTGTAGTCCCACTACAGCCAAAAGGAGGCTGAGATGGGAGGATCGCTTGAGCCCTGGAGCTTGATGCTGTAGTGAGTTGTGATTTCGTCACTTCAGTCTAGCCTAGGCAATAGAGCAGGACCCTGTCCCAGAAATAGGGGGAAAAAAAGGCACATTGTGCCTTGAGAGTACATGAGTGGGGGACTGATCCTGGTTTTAGAACTTAAGAAAGTTTTTTAGAGGATGTGGAGTTTGAGTTGAAATATGAAAGAGAGAAGATCCTTTCAAGCAGGGGTGATAAGATGTGAGAAAGCAAAATGCCAGCAGTGCCTGCAAGTAATATGAAATGTTCTAGGACACAAGTGGGCACACTACTAGCGTTTCTAAAAAGGGAATTAAATGATAGCAATAATGGTAAAAACATAACCTTATGATTTGTAGTTGCTATATATTAAATTTTGCTGTGTTGTGTGCTGTTTAATATAAAATCTAACCCTCAGCTCTGATTAAAATTAACTCACTCCCTGTAAAACCTACCTTATCTATTCTTCCCACATACTCAGCATCTCACATCTCAGGCATCTCAAGACTCCTGTTTTTCTTGCTGACCAGCTTCAAGGTCACAGGGCAAAATGACACCCAAAAAATGTACAATGCATTTCTCAAAATGCTATTTTTCAAATGTAAAGTACATCACAAAACATGTTACAAATTAAGTAACTGTTCTTTGTTCTGGTTTCTGTAAACCTGTTAACCGCTGCATCATCTGTTAACCTCTAAATGTATACAAAATACCCCATTTTCTTTCTCCTTTGCTCAGCCTTGGGATGCTAAACCGCTGAGCCGGTGGCCACCTTAATAAAATCCTCCTGTTTTCACCCATTGGTCTCTCCGGTCTCCTAAATATTCTGCAACATTTCCAGTTTCGTAAATTAAGTTTTAGCTGAAGACAGTCATGCTCATTCATTTACCTATTTGTCTGTGGTTGGATATGTGCTACAAAGGCAGAGTTGAATAGTTGCAGAGTTGAATAGTTTCCAAAGACCATGTGGCTCCTTTGCAATGCCTAAAGTATTTGCTATCTGTCCCTTCACAGAAGAAAATTTGCATACAAAAATCAGCTGAGTGTGGTGGTGGGTGTCTGTAACCCCAGCTACTCAGGAGGCTGAGGCAGGAGAATCACTTGAGTTCAAGAGGCAAAGGTTGCAATGAGCTGAGATTGTGCCACTGCACTCCAGCCTGGGTGACACAGCAAGACTCTGTCTCCAAAAAAAAAAAAAAAAAGTAAAGAAAGAGAGAGAGAAAGAAAGAAAGAAAGAAGGAAGGAAAGAAGGAAAAAGAAAGAAAGAAAAAGAAAGAAAGAGACAGAAAGAAAGAAAAAGAAAGAAAATTTGGCAACCTCTGCTCTGGGATGTAAAAGAAAGCTAAGATGACAGGAAAAGAGGAATGTGGGGGGTGATGAGGCTGAAGCTGAGACAGGGACCAGACAGATCATGCAGGTTAAGGGTTTTAAACTTCATTCTAAAAGGATGAAAAAGAACTGAATGGTTTTAAGCAGGAGCGTTGAAAGGGCTGTCCTTCTAGTATAATACATACTGGTTTTTAATCTTTTGTTTTTAATTTGGCAGTTCATCTTGTAACTAGTCTCATTCTTCAACCATATAATCTTTAATGTGTGTCTACTCTTCCATCATAGGGTTGTATTATAATTCAGAAAGTTGCTCATCTTTTGAAATTAGATGTACTCAGCAGTGAACATCTTTGTGCATATTGTTAATTCCATTACAGTTTCTTAGAAGTGGAATTGTTGGGTCAACAGGTATATGCATTTTGAAGGCTTTGGTATCTCTTGCGTTTCTAGTCCTAAAGACGTGATGTTAACTACCACCATCAAGGGATGAGTGTATCTGATTCCCACACTCTTAGGAAAAATTTTAAATATATTTGTCAATTTTATGCAAGGAAATTATGTTTTCTTGTTGCTTTAATTTGCACTTCTGTGATTACTGAAAAGGGTAACATTACTTTCCCATATGCATTTCTTCCTTTGTAAAATTCTTGCTCATATTCTTTGCTTATTTTTGGGTTATGTATCTTACATTGTTAATTTTTTATGAGCTTATTATATATTGAGGATATTAACTCTTTGATATGTGATTTTTTTTTCTAAGTTTGATTTTTAGCTTTACATTTTACTTACGGCATTTTTAACAGAATTTATAAATACTTATTTAATAAATAGATCATTTTTCCCTTTAGATTTTCTGCCCTTGGGGTTATGCTTGGGAAGACTTTCACCACACGGAGATTATGTAACATGCACATATATTTTCTACTAGTTTTAAACCAGTTTTTCTTTATATTTTAATCTTTAATCCATCTGGTATTTATTTTGGTAGTGGCACGAGATAGAGATCTAACAGATTTTTTTTTCAAAGGGGAAAGCTCTTTTTAGGGGAGAGGAAGAAATATCTCTTGGAAAAAGTGGGAACTCTTTGATCAGAAACCCCAAGCACTGTGTCTGGAAGAAGAATGGCTCTTTGGGTGATGTGATATTGTGAAATATATATTTGGTCTTTGACCCAGTTTCCTGGCACACAACTCTTAAAATACTTAGAATCTCCAAAGTGAAGTCTTTTTGTATGTTAATGATTGGCTTGGTGGCTGGTAGCCTCTAGGCAGTCTCAGGATGGGGGATGGTCACTGGGATGACCAAGGCAGTATTAGATGGTTGGGACTTTCAAGGGCTGAAGGTTAAATCGATCACCAGTGGCCAGTGGTTCAATCAATCATACCTACTAATGAAGCCTCCATTAAAAACCCCAAAGGCCTGTT
This sequence comes from Cacajao melanocephalus, assembly GCA_963573385.1. Classification (NCBI taxonomy): domain Eukaryota; kingdom Metazoa; phylum Chordata; class Mammalia; order Primates; family Pitheciidae; genus Cacajao; species Cacajao melanocephalus. The sequence goes on along the minus strand of CAUYLG010001047.1, from coordinate 70,939 downwards.
CAGAAGCTTGGAGGTTCGTGGGGGTGGTGTGCTCCCACAGAGAACATGGAAACCCCGTACCCCTTCTCGTGTGCCCTTGCCTTACGCATCTCTTCATCTGGATCCTTTGTAGTATCCTTTATCATAAACTGTGAAGTGTTTCCTTGACTTCTGTGAGCTGCTCTAGCAAATTAATTGAACCCAAAGAAAAGGTTGTAGTAACTCCAGCTGGAAGCCAATTGGTTAGAAGTTCTGCAGGCTTGGATTTGTGATGATGTCTGAAGGGAGGACAGTCTTGTGGGACCGAGCCCCTGAAGCTGTGGGATCTGACACTATCTCCAGGTAGACAGTGTCAGAACTGAATTGGAGGACACCCAACTGGCGTCCCATGCAGAATTGCCTGCTTGGTGTATGGGGAACTCCCTCCCCCTATACATTTGGTCATAAAAGTCTCTTCTGTGTTGATCCTTGTTGAATGAGAGAACAGAAAAATCACATTGAATTTGTTTTTTCCACATGGACTTCATAGCAGAGGAGTAAAATTTGCTAGACCGACCCAGGCTCAGGGAAGCATGTGGTTTGGGGAAAGAAAGAATAAAAACAGACTGGAGATGAGGAGCTTTTGATTCCTGGGTGGCCATGTGGTCACCCATGATACAGAGCTGCAGTTGTGCTGTGCTCAGTTATTTTATTTATTTATTTATTTATTTATTTATTTATTTATTTAGAGACTAAGTCTCACTCTGTCGCCCAAGCTGGAGTGCAGTGGTGCAATCTCAGCTCACTGCAGCCTCCATCTCCTGGGTTCAAGTGGTTCTCCTTCCTCAGCCTCCTGAGTAGCTGGGACTACAGGCGCCTGCCACCATGCCCAGCTAATTTTTGTATTTTTAGTAGAGACGGGGTTTCACTATGTTGGCCAGTATGGTCTCGTACTCTTGACCTCGTCATCTGCCTGCCTCGGCCTCCCAAAGTGCTGGGATTACAGGCGTGAGCCACTGTGCCTGGCCGCTGTGCTCGGTTATTAAAGGTAAAAGTTACCAGTGGAATCTACAGATGTATTTACCTCCTGGGGCGTTGGTTCACTGAATGCAGAAGACAATGCAAACTAAGAAAAAAGTGAAATATTAATATTCTATTATTTGGTTATTGTTATCTGTAATATGAAATTAAAAGACAGTGCTGTGTTGGACCATGTTGCTAGACCAAGCTGAGATTTTAGTGAGACTGAGCTTTCACTACTAGTCTCAAAGGGAAAAACTGCAGGGACAACAGAAAAATACCTCTAATACCAAGAAGGTAGCCAGTGTGGGGGAAGGGCCAAACAAAGTAACTGTTGAAACCAGGGGTCTAGTGTGAAGGAATTGTTTCATTTTGTAGATCAATATCTCCAGTCTCCTGGGGAGCTTTTATTAAAACGCATTATGAGAGTAATGAGTTAATTTAGAAAATAGCTTTTCTTTTGAATGTTGCAGAGGGGAAGGGCATGTTCTGGTTGGTTCAGGACCCACTGCTTGTTAGGGTCACAGGTGAATACATAATCCTGACACACAGGAGACTATTTCTGAGAGAACAACAAGCCTGGTGGACTGGATAAAAGCCACTGTAAAATGTTACCCTGAGAAGGGAGACTGTCCAGCTACCCCCAGCTGTCTGATGCTTCCAACCCCAGAGGAAGCAACAGATAGGCCTCCTATGCAAGCCATGTGACTTTATGATGACTGGGATATTCACCAGGTCATTGTAAATGCTGTGTTTAAGGAGGCCCTTTTTGCATGGTCTCCTCTTGTAACTTTACTGCTACAAAATTGGAGACGCCTTATTGAATTTGCTCTCAGATTCCTTTCACGGGTCTTATGGATACTAATAAAAACATTAAGTTAATTAACAAGAGAATATGGAAACACAGAGGGGAGAATCAAAAGCCTCATCTCAGGAAGGTGGAAAATTCTTTTTCTTTTTCTTTTTCTTTTTCTTTTTTTTTTTTTTTTTTGAGATGGATTTGTTGCCCAGGCTGGAGTGCAATGGCTCGATCTCAGCTCACTGCAACTTCTACCTCCCTGGTTCGAGCGATTCTCCTGTCTCAGCCTCTGGAGTAGCCGAGACTACAGGCGCCCACCACCATGCTCAGGTAATTTTTTTGTATTTTTAGTAGAGGCGGGGTTTCACCATGTTGGCCAAGCTGGTCTTGAACTCCTGACCTGAAGTGATCCGCCCACCTTGGCCTTCCAAAGTGCTGAGATTGCAGGCATGAGCCACCACGCCTGGTCTGGAAAGTAGAAAATTTTAAACAGTTATTAAGCAATAAGGAGAATGAAGAAAACAATGATAAAGGTGAAACTGAGGAGAAAAAGAGAAGAGAGATTAATGGGACTTGTCCCAGCAGGGTGGAAATCTTCAGATGGTTATTAAGAAATTTGGGGCTGGGTGCGGTGGCTCACACCCGTAATCCCAGCACTTTGGGAGGCTGAGGCAGGAAGATCCCTTGAGCCCAGGTGTTTGAGACCAGCCCAGGCAATGTAGAGAAAGCCTGTCTCTAAAAATAATACAGAAGTTACCCGGGCATGATGGTGCGAGCCTGTGGTCCCAGCTACTCAGGAGACTCAGGTGGGAGAGTCACCTGAGCCCGGGGAAGTTGAGGCTGCAGTGAGCCGAGACTGTGCCACTGCAGTCCAGCCTGGACAACAGAATGAGACTCTGTCTCAAAAAAAAAAAAAAAAAGGGATGGAAGTGCTCAGTGCTCATAAGAGTTCCATAATAAAGTGGAAATGGTTTATACAGGATCATGCTACCTGGGGACTGCAAGCAAGAGATGCTCATGAGCAGTAATCCACTTTTTCCTTAGGAGTGACTCTGGAACTGTCCATGTTTGAGGAGCTGCTGGATTCTACAGTACCCTATAAGCAGCTCCCAATTGACCCTCAAAGAGCTGCTTGGTTTGTGGATGACAGCGCCACTGTGAATGGGCAACATCCTATTTGTAAGGATGCCACTCTGATCAAAAAAGGTAAAAACAAATCAGCCCACTGGGCTGAATTACACGTTTTTTCCCTAGTAGTGATGGAAGAATTGAACAGTGGTGAAAGTCCTTGTGTTTGGATTTTTACTGACTTGTGGGCAGTGGCCAATGGCCTGGCCATATGGTCACACAGAAGACAATGGAAACCTGACCTTTTAAAGGGATGCTTATGTGGTAACAGCCCTATGGAAACTGGTCAGGCTGGTCTTGAACTCCTGACCTCAAGTGATCCAAAGTGCTGAGATTATAGGCATGAGCCACCGCATGGAAATTGGGGTGCATTAAAGGGTGCATGTTGATGCCATCCGAAGAGCCCCCTTCCAGGTTTGGAAGGGGACTGGAATTGACAAACAAGTATCCCTGTGTGCTCCTTTGAGGTGGCCACCTGGGTTCATGAAATGAGTGGATATGGGGAAGCTGCAGCAGTATAGACACGGGTTGAGTCTAGACTTGTTCCTTTTGCACCCTCTCAGGAACATCATGCCAGTAAGAACTGTTCTGTCTGTCAGCAAGACAGACAGACACTGCCGTTGGCTATGGGGCAGATTCCCTGGTGGGAAGGCCCTGAAAACAGCTGGCGAGTGAGACTGATGCTGGTAGCCCTGGAGGGCCACAAATGAGTCTTGACAGGAATAGACACTGATTCTGGACTGGGCTTTGTTTACCAGATGGAAAATGAAAATGCTCAGAATGGCTGCGTGCGGTGGCTCTCGCCTATAATCTTAGTATTTTGGATCACTTGAGGTCAGGAGTTCAAGACCAGCCTGACCAACATGGTGGAACCCATCTCTAGTAAAAACAAACAGACAAACAAACAAAAAAAACACAAAATTAGCCGAGCGTGGTGGCACATTCCTGTAATCTCAGCTACTTGGGAGACTGAGGCAGGAGAATCTCTCGAACACAGGAGGTGGGGGTTGCCTTGAGCCGAGATCAAACCATTGCACTCCAGCCTGGGCAACGAGAGTGGAACTCCGCCTCAAAAAAAACAAAAAAAATATTCTCAGAATGCCATTAAAAACAAAACAAAACGAAACAACCCAAAGATATTACAAGGATTTGGCCATCCAAACCACCATTTCTTCAGACCAAGGTACCCGCTGTATAGACCCGTAATACTCAGCAATGGGTAAAGAGATATCCTCAGATTGATGGTTTGATAGAGAAATGGAATGGGCAATTAAAACATTGGTTGTCTAAAGCAGGGGGACATAAAAGCATGAAGGGCTGGTTTACACACCTTTATGAGTGTGTGCTCACACTCAAGATGAGCGAGCCAAAAGCAGTGTCCCCACTAGATTTTCCTCCATTTTGCTGGTTGATCTGGTGAAGAGAGGATGGGGAAAGATGTTGGTATGACTATGCGATTCCTGCCAAGGGAAGAGTATGCTGATATAGTGACTACACTTTTTTCCTTTCTTCTTCACATAGCCTTAATTTTTTTTTTCTTTACCTGATGCAGGGGTCACAGGACTACAAGTGCTGAAAGTAGGAACGATTTCTAAGAAAGCTTCTGCCAGAATTCTTAAGCGTTTGGTGGAGGTGGGGTGTGCAAAATTGGGACTAACAGTGAATGTCGCTATATTCCCTGGTGGTAAAAATAGGCCACTTGTACTGCACTTATGTCACCTCACCCTATCTAAATGAGAGTGGACCAAGGGAAGTTACTTGTTAAAGACTAGTAATACTGCCTACGATCTAGACCATCACAGTGGTGATTTTAATGTCCCTTCCAAAGGTAAAAACAAGTTTGGATATTAATAGAGAGTAGGAAAAATAGTAGCAGAGGATAAAGGAATGAAGAAATGGATTATAAATTAAGGGAAATCTAATAAGAGATGACATTGTCTTAGCTGAATAATACCAGATACCTAAAAAGGTGATGACATATGTTTGCTGAGACCACTCGTGCAAATGGAGCCTGCCAACCTGAGTGACCTCACCCTGGGAGACGTTCCTACAATATGATGGGCTGGACTCATTATTAATGATTGAATTAGATTCTGGTCATACGGCAGTATCTTTCGTGTCGTGTGTCCTTTTTTGACATAAATGACTGGGTTCAAAAACCAGGTGGACTGTTACATTGTGAAGTACATATTTGATCTTTGACCCAGTTTCCTGGCATACAACTCCTAAAATCCATGGAATCTCCAGAGCTGTGTCTTTTTGAATGCTAACAACTGACTGATGGCTGGCAGCCCCTAGACAGCATCAGGATGTGGGCAGGTTACCAGAAAGAGCAGAGGAAAAACAGCTTGTGTTTATTTCCCCTCAGGTGAGGCGCAAGCGTTTGAGACATTCAAGACATTTCAAAACCAAATGTTTGCTTACTTTAGAACAAACTATATATATATATGTTTCTTTAAATCAGTCCTTCACCCCAAAGTTGATATCCCCGAAACACTTCTACCTCCAAACAGCCACTATTCCAAACCCTCAAGTCTCATTATTCCACCCAGAAGGATGCTTTAAAATTACTTTGCTGTCTTGTGTCCATATGAGGCAAACATTTCAAAATATAACTGTGTTTGTGACTTTAAATGTGTTTTCTTCACTTCTCTTTATTCTTTGTGTTGTCTATGTAGAGGACTCACTGTTTTATTTATTTCACGAACATGTGTATAGTGTTTACTATGTAGTAGGAACTATTTTATTTTATTTTATTTTATTTTTTGAGACGGAGTTTCGCTCTTTTGCCCAGGCTGGAGTGAAGTGGCATGATCTTGACTCACTGCAACCTCCACCCCTCAGGTTCAAGCGATTCTGCCGCCTCAGCCTCCCAAGTAGCTGGGATTACAGGCATGCGTCACCATGCCTGGCTAATTTTTGTATTTTTAGTAGATACGGGGTTTCATCATGTTGGCCAGGCTGGTTTCAAACTCCTGACCTCAAGTGATCCACCCACCTCGGCTTCCCAAACTGCTAGGATTACAGGGGTGAGCGGCCAGGAACTGTTCTTACTATTTTTATTCATTTTTTTCTTTTTTACTTTTCATAACAGCCCTATGTTATAGGTAAAGCTATTATCCTCATTTTACAGCTGAGGAAACTGAGAAACACCAAAGTTCAGTGACTTGTTTGAGGTCACACACGTAGCAGGCCATGACCATATTGTGTTCCCTTAAATGACAGAGTAGAGAAGGATTTTTCGGGGGGGGGGTGGGGGATGGGGAGGTATGGAAAATTCCCTCTGTGGGCAGAAACAAATAGCACCACAGGAAGAAACTGAAGTCTGAACTCATAGACTCACAGAATTATTTCTTCTTAAAACATGAGTCATGTGGTCTAGAGGCCACTGTCCTCACATAAACTTTTTTAGTTCTGTTTTTATTTCTACTTTAATTGTCCTATCAGTGTTCATGCCTAATATTGCCTTGTAATGTATATATACTCTTATTGTAAGCCATCTAGAATCTCTTTAGATATAGTCAGGTATAAACTATACTAAAAAGCCTGAAGTGTGCTCAAAACATTTAAATGGAAATAATCTGAAGACAAAAGAAATTGTTTTGTAACTGTAAAGGAAAGTAATTTGTACAAATGTTAATGAAAGTTCCAACATAGCCATTAAAAGCTGAAAGCAACGAAATATTCAGGAATAGGTAAGTGGCTAAACAGAACTACCACATCAGTGAAGTGGAATGTCCCACGGCCATTTTTTTTCTTTTTTTTTTTTCTTTCTTTTCTTTTCTTTCTTTTCTTTTCTTTTTTTTTTGAGACAGAGTCTTGTTCTGTCACCCAGACTGGAAGTGCAATGGCATGGTCTCAGCTCACTGCAACCTCTGCCTCCTGGGTTCGAACGATTCTCCTGCCTCAGACTAACAAGAAGCTGGGACTACAGGCATGTGCCACCACACCTGGCTAATTTTTGTATTTTTAGTAGAGATGGGGTTTCACTATGCCCAGGCTGGCCCATGGGCATTAAAAATCACAAATATGGAGACTATATTGTTAGGGAAATTAACATTTGAGTTGATAGTAAATAAAAAAGGCAAAATAAAAATAATAGGTATACACTTATAAATATGTGACAAAATATGGCCGGGGCGATGGCTCACGCCTGTAATCCTAGCAGTTTGGGAGGCAGAGGTGAGTGAATCAGCAGAGGTCAGGAGTTAGAGACCAGTCTGGCCAACATGGCAAAACCCCATCTCTACTAAAAATACAAAAATTAGCCAGGCTTGGTGGTGCATGCCTGTAATCACAGCTACTTGGGAGGCTGAGGCAGGAGAATCACTTGGACCTGGAAGGCAGAGGTTGCAGTGAGCCGAGATCGCGCCACTGCACTCTATCCTGGGCGACAGATCAAGATTTTGTCTCAAAAAAAAAATGACAAAATATGAATATATATACCACTAATGGGAATATATTTAGGACTGATATCAGTAGCAAAATTGAGTGTTATGGCTTTTGGTGTAGAGAATTTAACATGATAATTAAAAATAATAAATTTAAAGGACTTTTTTTTTTCAGGCATGAAGGAGTTGCCTCCCTGATAGTCCCTGTTACTCTTTCAGGCCTAGGAGGGGGTCTGAAGGATGTTTCTGGGTGGGCAGGAAGGGGATCTATGCTCTGGCCTTTTTCCCTGGGGGCTTGCAATTTTTCTCTGTGTTCAGGAAGTGCAGATTGGGCTTTAATTAGGAAAGGATCTAGTTCAGCATTCTTGTCATCACCAGCTGGGGATGAAGAGGCCAAGTTAATGGAAATCTTGGAAAGAATGCTGGGGAAAGGCAGGGACAGCAGAAGTGGCTTCTAGGGGAGCTGTGCAGCTAAAATGAAGTCAAACTGAGGTGGGCCAATCCCATTCAGTTCCGGCAGGTGCACAGAATCTCCTCTGGTAGCGTCATACTGTTCCTATTATAGAAGTGCAGGTAGAGCAACACCTCAGATGTGGATCAGGTAAATCCAGGGGACTCTCAGACCAAGGAGGGAAAGGCAGAGCCAAGGCCTGGCCTGTAGGAAATGGTACGGTCAGCAAGGTAGGCAGGTAGCTGGAACCCACAAATTGGCTGGAATATAGTTAAAGACCTTTCCCACAACTGGGCACCCAAGCTTGGAGGAGAATGGAGATGCCTTGAGTGTCTGACAGACGTGGGCAGAAGGGGGCCAAGAAGTGCTTATCTTCCCTTCTAGACGTGTTTGGTGTTTGTGGTAGTTTTAATGATATGTGTCCACATTCTTTGCTACTCCTCCCTTTGAGAGATGAAGTATCATTCCCTTCCCCTGGAATGTGGCCTGATTTTAGTGATTTGTTTCTTTTTTCTTTTTTGAGACAGAGTCTTGCTTGGTTGCCCAGACTGGAGTGCAATGGGATGATCTTGGCTTACTGCAACCTCCACTTCCTGAGTTCAAGCGATTCTCCTGCCTCAGACTCCTGAGTAGCTGGGACTACAGGCGCCTGCCACCACGCCTGGCTAATTTTTGTATTTTTAGTAAAGACAGGGGTTTCACCATGTTGGCCAGGCTGGTCTCGAACTCCTGACCTCAGGTGATCTGCCCGTCTTGGTCTCCCAAAATGCTGGGATTACAGGTGTGAGCCACCACAACCGGCCAGTGACTTGTTTCTAATGCTGAGAAGTGATGGAATGTCAGCCTCAAAATTAGGTTATGAAAAGACTGTGGCTTCCACTTTGGAGACTTACTCTTAGAGCACTCGCTTTGGGGGAACCCAGCTGCCATGTCGTGTGAGCTGCTCTAGGAAGTGGCCCATGTGGTGAGGAACTGAGCTTTCCTTCTAGCAGCCACAAGTGTGAGCTTCTCTTGGAGCCTCGGATAACTGCAGCCTTAGCCTATAACCACAGTCTCTTGAGAGACTCTCAGTCAGAACCACCTAGCTATGTTTCTTGCAGATTCCTGATCCTCAGAAACTGTGATATGTTTGTTGTGTAAGCTGCTAAGTATTTGGATTATTTGTTATGCAGCAGTGCATTATTATTAATACAGTGGTGGCCTGGTGCCTGATTATATTGTGAAAATGTCTGGCACTTTGACCTAGTGCTGGGGAACAGCCAAGATGGGATGGGGCAGCATAAAGATAGCTGAATGCTTATTCCAGACAGCGGAGATGGGATGGAGATGGGGCAGCCACTGACAATCATGGATGGTAAGTGCTCAGTGGGATGTTGTTCTGTGCGCACTAAAGAGAGATGTCCAGTTCCTTTCTCTGTGTGGGGAAATGGTGCAGCCAACATCCAAACTTGTTGGTTCCACAGTACCAGGGCCCAGAGCTAGTAACTCCAAAGTGTGGTGCGTGATTTTCAAAGGGAAGAACTGTGGTTGGGGCTGTAGGGTACACTGAGCCAGAATAGGAAGTCCAGAACAAGTTGTGAATTGAGGGGAGCCTAAGGAATTTGAATCTGGAGGCAAAGCTGAGCTAAAGGACCAGCGATGCTAGTGTGAGGGTCAAAGTAGCCTAGAAAGAGGGAATAATCCAGGAAGACCTGGATTCCTTCCACAGATGTGGGAGCAGCTGTCAGTGGCGCATACCAGGAGAAAGGCTCTTACAATTTCTGACTCAAGCTTTTGTGGACGCTGGATCCACTCCAGCTAGGACAGGTTGGGGAATGGAACCTGGATTTTCTTTTAATGACTTGAAAAGGGTTAGGAGTGGTTGTTACGTCTGCACTGATAATCCATTTTCATTTCTTCACTCTCCTTCAAACATTGTTCATTCACTGGCCTTAGGAGGGGTGAGGATCTACAATGAGGTCTCCGTTGGTTGCATTATTTTCTGGAATCTTAAAATAGATCACATGTCTCTGGGCCAGTCTTGGCTCTGGCTGCTGTTGAGGGTCTGATGGTCCTTCCTGGGAGGCTTTCATCTGGATATGGTGAACATCTCTAGAGGGCCTAGCAGCTGGTGCTAAAATACGTGTTCAAGTGTCTGCTAATTTTCTATCGACTGAATGTTGCATGGCCCTCTCAGCAGAATGACATTTCACAGCTTTCAGCTGCCATAAATCATTGACCTTAAGAGCCTCAGGGTTCAGTATCTAATCCATCAGGCTAGCCAGGCACTTGAAGCACTTTAAGACTTTGAATAGAAATAGACCCAAAGACATGCTGTCCCCAAAAGCCATTCCATTCCAGCATGATTAAATGTCTGTGCTCCCAGAGGTTTTCTATGATAGTTTAGAAGATTGCCATGAATATACTCAAACAATTTTTTTTTTTTTGCTTGTGTGTTCAGGCAGCAAAATCCTGATGGAGATGAATTTGTGCCGTTGCAACTTTCTGGGGATATGTTTCAGATGCAAAACTCTTTGTCTTAGCTAAGCTGCCATTTGGCCATTAGATCCCCCAGAGGAAAGATTTAGAGCTCTGAGGTCAAAGCCCACATTTGAAAATAACTGTACTTTCTGTTTTAGTCAAGTTTGCTAGCAAGGAGATGCGGAGCAAACTAGGAGAGGTGAGCCAATTGGCACCTTTAGCTCATCTGGCTCTTGGTTCCATTCTGTGCTAAGCTCCCTAGAGACATTTTTTACTTAGAAAACAATCCCCTATCCCTTCTGGTACAGTTGAACAGTGCAGCCAATCTCTGAAATGAAAATTATTTTGTAAGTTGCCTCTAAGATTAAAGTTCAATTAACTATACTGCCTAAGTGGATTTGCAGAGTCAGCTTACCAGCTTATGTGGTATGGCAAAAAAGATGGCTAATTAATCACCAAGAAATTAATATTTCCCATCTCTATGGAGTTGTCACTGGGGTTACATTTCTGAGCTCTACTTACATCTAGGTGGTGCCAAGTGACTAACAGTTGCTGATGGAACATGAGCAGAAGCGATTTGTGTCACTTTTAAAAGCAGGTGTTCATTTTATATCCTCCCATTTGATTTCTTGATGCAGATAACAACAGTAACCTTGGAATTCAGTGTGTTGAAGATGGAAGAGCTACAAAAGGTAAGGAACCTGGGTTCTTATATTTCCATCTGAAAAGTTATTTGCTGACCAGGAGTGCCCACACTGGACTGCTATGTGAACAAGAAGTGCATTTCTATTGTGTTAAGTCACTAGGTTTCTTTGTTATAGCAGCTAGCATTACCCTAACCGACATACATGGAATTTTGAGATTCTTGAGTAAAACGGGGCTTTGAAAGTGGTATGATTGGATAAGCTATACCCTTGGCTAAACTGAAGTTTTGAACTGAATGGCAATCAGGTATATAAAATTTATCCTGAATATTTTACTGCTCCCTCCTCTCCTTAGTTAATTAATGCATTCCACAAAAAGGTACTGGAGTCTTACAATATGCCAGGTACTATGCTGAGTATGCACTGGAGATACAGTAGTGAGCAAAACAGACTTGGTCCCTGTTCTTGTCAACCTTAAAATCTATAGGGGAGAGATGATGAGTTCCCAAGTTTAGGTGAGGGACTAAGGAGGGAGGGGATGGAGTAGAATACTGATTCTCTAACCTGGTCATTGGACCATCAGCCATCTGATCACCTGGAAAGCTTATAAAAAATAGAAGATTTCATATCCTGTCCCTACAAAGCCTGAGTCAAGAGGATTGGGGTGGAGTCCAAGCAACCAACCAACCAAGCATTGGTTGAGATTTAGAAGGTAGAGTTGAGAGGACTTTAATGACTGCTTGGAATTGGTAGGCAAAGGAGAAGGAATATTTGGTATTGGAAGATGAATTTCTGGCTTGAACCGCTGATTTGGAGGTGGGAGTATGTGCTAGAGATAGGCCACACAGGAAGAAGAGCAGGTTTCTCTTAAGGTGGAATAATAAGTTGAGCTTTGAAGGTAATGACTTTGAAGTGCCCATGCACTATCAGGGTAGAGATGTACATTTGTTGTTTATGGTGGGAGTAGAGAGTGAGACTGTTGGGAGGAAAGGAGGGCAGCAGAACTGATCCTGGTAGTATGAGATCAGAGGCAGTCCTTTCTCTCAAGAGGCTCACAGTCGAGTGATGCTGCATAAGGCTGATCTCAAGAAGTGCTGGGTGGTGCACTGCTATTCTGTCTCTCTACACACATTTTGGGATGCTGAAAACAATGGAAACAGTAGGAGAGTATCTAACAATAAGTATTTGTCCTGGGCCTTTTAAACTCAAGCCAGGAAAATGGCACTTCTCCTATTCATTTGTCCAGGTCCAGTTTCTCCTTTCCATTGTTATCACTGACACCTCACTCTCATTGTGACTGGCCATCTAATTCCTGGCATTGTTTCTGTTTTTATAAATATCTCCACTCGTCCTCACAAGTTTTTGTGATCTCTTCTGGATTCTTTTCTTGGCTTTAGACCCAGCTTCCAACCTAATTCTCAGTGCTGCTTTCTCACTGGAGTGTGGCAATAAGAGGGTCTACCAGCAAAGGTTTCCCTGGACTCTTACAAGGCAAATGGAGTTGAATGGAGCTGATGTATGTGAAAGCACTACCGATATGTATGCTATCATTCTGATTAGTTTCATAATCAAATCAAGGTTCCCAGTCATGCTGCAAAGGGACTTATAAGGTCCAAAGTGGGCACAATCCTCTTCTTTCCGGTCTTTATGTATTTGTGTCATCTGTGGGTAAATTTTCTTGAAAAGCAAATAGCTTCTATCTTGTGTTAGTTAACTCACATAAGAATATGAAAACGTCTGATGAAAACCAACAGAGAAAGCTTCAAAGAGAAGGGCAATTCATTGACTTCCTATTCAGAGCCAAGCTCAAATTTGAAAATTTTCTCTATCTGGCCTCACCTTCAGCTAAAAGTGCTTCATACCTAATATAACTGGGCATAATTATCTGGACTGATATAAATTTGCTGTACCCAGGACTGTAAGCATTGATGCTGTCAGCTAGAAAGCACCTACTCAGAGTTCTGAATGGTTTCTGTTTGGGTTCAACTTTGAGATCCAATGAGTAATTTATGTGAAAGAGCACTACTAGGCTGAAAAGGAAGGGAAATAACTTTTTTTGAACTCTTAGCTTATAAGAGTTCAGAAAAAGAGTTTCTGGGCTGTATGTGTGTTATTTTCTTTAGGGCCCTCTCAACAATTTTGTTATCTCTAACTTATAGATGACAAAACTGAGGATCAGAGAAATGAAGAAACATGCAAGAACACACAGTTTATAAGTAGCAAACTAGGTATTAAAATCCTGGTCTATTGGTTTCAGAGCCTTTGTGCACTTTCCATTAAATTAGTGAGGTCAAAATTCGGTCATTTGTAATTTAGGTACTAGCTCTAATATTCTATGTGATGTTTTTCTTTTAATCATCTGTCAAATTAAAAAAATTAGCCTTTCCTTAAGCAAAGATGTCTTGAAAATCATGTGTGTGTGTGTGTGTGTGTGTGTGAGTGTGTGTGTGTGTGTGTGTGTGTGTATGTACATTATTCATCTGGGTGTCGTTTCAAATCAACTCATGTACCACTAATGGAACACATGCCATTCTTTGGAAATGCTGCAGTTTACCATTAGCAGAAGGGAAAAGGGAAGGCAGGCAGGGAAAAGGGAAGACACAAATCAACCACAAATTTTAAAAATATCCATCCATGCAAAGAAAATATCAGCTTAGTATGTGCATAAAACCATCAAGCTGATAGTAACATAATTTGTAGGAAAGAAGAAAATGAATACATACCATTATTCAGTGCTTCCTTAATTTTTTAATGTCATGGGACACAAAGAAAATGATATTTGCAGAGCACAGTCAGGTGAATGCGTGAGGCTGCTTCCAGCCCCAGGTTCCATCCAGCTGCCCTGAGAGCAGATGGGATCAATATCTCAGCATAACTGAAACACTTGTTTGGTATACCAAATCTCCACAGCTCACAGGGTTGGGAAGCTCTGCTATAATCTACCATTGGACTGGCTTTTAGGAAGGAAAACAATCCACTTTGATAAAATCCATTTAAGTACTCTACACGTGTCTTTGTGCGTGCTTGTGTGTGTGTGTGCGTGTGTGTGTGCGTGTGTGCGTGTGTGTGTGTGAGGCTATGTCCTTGTTTTCATTTGATTTCTGGCAATAAGTTCTTGTCAGTTGATGACATCACTCAGCACTCAGGTAAATACAACCTTAGGACACATCTTCGAGTCCTCCGTTTTTACTTATATTATTTTATTATATTAATTATGTAGTTGCTGTGCTATCCCATTCAGAGTCTTACGATTATTCATGTAAGTGTATGCATGACAATGCAATATAAAACAGTTTTAATAGTTAAAATAAATTACTAGCAAAGAGTGTTTGAAACTAGCGTACACTGATACCTGAGACATTCCCTAACTAGTCTTTCCTCTCACCCCGTTCCCTAAGTGTCCCTGTTGAAGCCCAAATGCTACCAGCAGTGTATATCCTCATTCAGAGTCTACTTGTACCTTCCTCCTGACTTTGAGTCCCTGGAGATCAGCTTTCGCTTCAGAATTCAAGGTATGTAGGCATACATTTCCCACTCTGGGCTGCAGGTTGACTTCTGTTTGGAATCTCTTTCCTGTATGTTTGGCACATTAACCACCATCACCTACTACCCTAACTCATTTTGCTCCGTCTTGTAGCTGTCTATGATCTGGACACACCTGATGGGCACAATATTACAACTCAGAACACCACTGGCCGTAGCTCAGTTAACTGTTGCTGCAGTGCCAGTCTGGCAGGGGCCGAGACCTGGAACTAGATCTAAACACTGGTGGCTACACTGGAAGAGTGCGGTTGAGAGGGGGAAGCAAGTACAGTTAGCAGGCCTAGGTTATGGTCCAGGCGAACAGCTGCTGGTCAGAATGAATGTATCACAAACATACCTTCAGTTCAGGCCTCTTTTCTGAGCTCCATCCACCTCCCCAAGTCTTTTCAATTTTACCTTCTATATGACCTCTCAAATTTTTCCTTGTTTTTTCTGTCCTCACTGCTGTCAGTTTAGACCCAGACACCAGCAGTGTCACCTGGATGACTGCAGTAGACACCTAAGTAGTTCCTCTACCTCCACTCTTGCCTCCCCTCGGTCCATTTTCCTTATAGTAGCCCAAGTCAATCAAATAATGTTTTCACCATCTCCATATCCCCTTCAGATTAAAATCCTGCAGAAGCTTCCATTGCCCTTAGGACAAAGTTGGTCCTTCCTATGGTCTGCAAGGACCTGAATGGTTAGCTTCATTCCCTGCCTACATGTTTGTGTGTGTGTGCATGTGTGTGTGTGTGTGTGTGTATGTGTATGTGTGTGTGACGGAGTTCGGCTCTTGTCGTCCAGGCTGGAGTGCAATGGTGCAATCTCAGCTCCCTACAACCTCTGCCTCCCCAGTGCAAGTGATTCTCGTGGCTCAGCTTCCCAAGTATCTGGGATTACAGGCACCCGCCACCATGCTCGGCTAATTTATATATATATATATATATATATATATATATATATATATATATTTTTTTTTTTGAGATAGAGTCTCACTCTGTCACCAGGCTGGAGTGCAGTGGCACGATCTCGGCTCACTGCAGCCTCCGCCTCCTGGGTTCAAGCGATTCTCCTGCCTCAGCCTCTCTGAGTAGCTGGGATTACAGGCCTGCACCACTACATGCAGCTAATTTTTTGTATTTTTAGTAGAAATGGGGTTTCACCATGTTAGCCAGGCTGGTCTCGAACTCCTGACCTCAGATGATCTGTCCATCTCGGCCTCTTAAAGTGCTGGGATTATAGCTGTGAGTCACTGCACCTGGGGAGTTTTGTATTTTTAGTAGAGATGGGGTTTTGCCATGTTGGCCAGGCTGGTCTCAAACTCCTGACCTTAGGTAATCCACCCGCCTTGGCCTAGAAAGGTGCTGGGATTACAGGAGTGAGCCACCACACCCTGCCCTCCTGCCTACGTCTTTAGCCTCATTTCATAGCACTTTTTCCACCACTTGAGCTGCCTCGTTTTCAGTAAATGAAATTGGAGTTCTAGTTTAATTAGGTTTTTAATTAAGAATTCTATGAAATGCAGTATAGGATGACTTGCAAGCTAATACAGAAACCTGTCATCTTAAGATGATCGATAGAGATAACAAGGGATGGTACTGACTAATGCTGAGTTTACTGTTTTATTAAATTGTTTGTCATGAGAATAATGATTGCTAGAACCCATGCAACAATGCTACCTACTACTTGACATTTAGATTGGGCTTTTATCTTTATTTTTTCCAAAGCATATGCACAGTTAGTTTTGTTCTTACTACATCCTAGTAAGGTGTGTAGTATAGACATTTGTATTCCTTGCTTACAGATAGAGCAATTGAAACCCAGAGTAGTAAGATGAATGCCACCTAGCAAGTCAGGGGCCCATCTCAGTCCAAAAGCATGGAGAAATAATAATACATAATAATAGTATTAGTAGATACCACTTATAAAGCCCTTACAATGTGTGAGACACTGTCACATAGGTTACTATGTCTACTTCAGAGATGAGGAAACTGAAGCTTAGAGATGTCACTTAGGTAGTCAGTGCTACTTTCACAACATATCTAGAATCCATTTTCTTTTCTTTTTCTTTTTTTTTTTTAATTTTTGAGATGGAGTCTTGCTCTGTCACCCAGGATGGAGTGCAGTGGTGTGATCTCGGCTCACTGCAACCTCTGCCTCCCGGGTCCAAGCGATTCTCCTGTCTCAGCATACCAAGTAGCTGGGACTACAGTCATGTGCCACCACACCTGGCTAGTTTTTTTCTTTAATTTTTATTTATTTATTTTTTTGAGATGGAGTCTTGCTCTGTCGCCCAGGCTGGAGTGCCGTGGCACAATCTAGGCTCACTGCAACCTCTGCCTCCCAGGTTCAAGCAATTCTCCTTGCCTCAGCCTCCCGAGTAGCTGGGATTAAAGGTGCCCACCACCATGCCTGGCTGGTTTTTGTATTTTTAGTAGTGACAGTGTTTCACTGTGTTGGCCAGGCTGGTCTCGAACTCCTGACCTCAAGTGACTGACCCACCTCGACCTCCTAAAGTGCTGGGATTACAGGCTTGAGCCACTGTGCCCAGCCATTTTCTTTTGTTTTTTTTTAAGACAGGGTCTCACTCTGTTGCCCAGGCTGGAGTGTAGTGATCCGATCATGGCTCACTGCACCCTCATCCTCCCTGGGCTCAAGCAATTTTCCCACCTCGGCTTTCTGAGCAGCTGGTACTACAAGCACGTGCCACCTCATCTGGCTACCATCTGGTTTTCAAGTCATTTCTAGTCTCCTATTGCTTTTGTTCTGCCAGGGCCCTAAGTGATAGAAAACACAGAGAGGACACCACTAGCAAAGGAAGAGTCTTCACTAATTGTTTTGGTTCCCAAACTCCTGTACTATATGACTCTGGGAGAGCTGGCCTCAACCATTGATTTGCCTTGAGAATTCTTCTCTTGCTTTAGCATGGAGCCCCTACTGGAGACAGGCTACTCTAGGCCTCTTTTTCTCTCCAGTGTCCTCCTGATCCCATTTGTTTAACCTTTGGTTCCTACTATTCTAAAATGGCAGAAACGAAGTGAGACAATGAGAGAGAGAGAGAGAGAGAGAAAGAGAGCGAGATTGTCCTGAAGATTTAGAGAAGAGCAAATGTAAGTCACTCATGCTTTGCCTCCTTGAACTCTACCCTCTTCCTCTTGTCCTTCCAATGGCCTCCAGTAGGAATATTGTCTAAGCCCAATCTTCTATACCAACCATATGGGGATACTACTAACATAGTCCCATTTTGTGGTGCTCAGGACACCTTGATCAATATGAGGAATTCTCTTTGGTATGGGAAAAAGTAGCCTCGAGTGTCCCTAGAAGTTAGAGCGTTTGACCCACAGTCGGCACCGGGTATGCCATACAACAGGTAGCAACGCATCAGTTACTGAGCTGGAAATCAGACAAAAGCCCCATCCTTGGATAGGTCTGCAATCAGTCAAGCAGGACTTCTTTTATAGATGATCAGGACGTTAGATTCTAAGAAACAGGAGTTGAGGCTAAGGCGGAAACTGATTTCTCAGTGCAGCTTGCTTCGCAAATACCCAGGCTATTTATGAGGAAAGCTCTTTAAGTCCTTGCTTTTAGTCAGGATTGATCCTTTAAATAGAAGTAGGACTGAGCCTGCAAGTGTAAAATAGACTGAGAAGCACGTAGGGCCCAGTACATGATGTTGGATAAACTCTGAGCTGGCTTTGTCTCTTACCCAGCATCTCATCTGTGATTCCTAAAGTGAATCTCTAAGGGTGGTCCCAGGACCTTTAGCATCAGCATCACCTGGGAACTGGTCAGAAATGCAAATTCTCTGGTGGTACCTGAGACCTAGTAAATCAGAAACCCTGGGATAGGGACACAGCAACCTGTGCTGTGCCGTGGCCTTCAGGAGATGCTAAGGCCCACTCGAGTTTGAGAACCACTGCGGTATGGTATCCTGATGGCCAGGGCATGCCTTCACACTACTGTCAGTTTATCTGAACCAGAATTTATGTGCTGCAAGCTTTTGATTTTTAGTGACTGCATAGCTTTTGTTTATTCTGGTCCCCTGTCTGCTGACCCTGGCTCTGCGGCTGTCCAGAGTGACAAAAATCATACTCAGACTCTCTTACCTGATGCTAGTACAATCATTTTAGAGTGAAAACATGAACTCAGATCTCCTATACCTGTACAGACTCAAATCATGAGGATGGCATAGTGCTGAAATGTGCTAGTTTTGGGGGCAGGCGTATCTGGGTTCATATTCAGGCTCTACGTCTGAACTAGCTCTGTCTCATGGATGCTGTGAAACTCCATTTCTTCATTTGAAAAGTGGAGATAATAACATCAACCTCGCAGCATTGTTGTAGGGACTAAAAGAGACAGTGTATGTGAAGTGCAGAATATCTGGCATTTAACAAGTGCTCTGTAATGGCAGTCGGATTGGATGGCTTATTTTCCCTTTTCAGTTCTCATGACATTGTGTAGTTGTACTGTAACTTTAGGGGATTGATTGTTCTCATTTATTTTACCATGAAAAATATTTTGTTTTCCCCTTTGGAGAAGAGAGGTGGCACACACAGCACTGAGGATCACTGTGAAGGTGGAGAGCACTGTAGAAGAGTGGTTAAAAGCCCGGGCTCTGGGGCCAGACAGCATGAGATAACAATCTTTTTTTTTTTTATTTTTTAGATGGATTCTTGCTCTGTTGCCCAGGCTGGAGTGCAGTGGCACAATCTCTGCTCACTGCAACCTCCGCTTCCCAGGTTCAAGTGATTTTCCTGCCTCAGCTTCCTGAGTAGCTGGGATCACAGGCGTGCACCACCACTCCCAGCAGTTTTTAAAAATTTTTAGTAGAGATGGGATTTCACCATGTTGGCCAGGCTGTTCTTGTACTCCTGACCTCAAGTGATCCACCTGCCTTGGCCTCCCAAAGTGCTGGGATTACAGGCGTGAGCCACCACACCCAGCCCAGAATGCATGAGATTGAATCCTCATTTCAGATTCAAAATCAGGATCACACATTTACTAGCTGTGTGATCCTGCATGGGTTTCCACTCTGAGTCTGTTTTCCCATCTGGAAAATGGAGATAATAGTAATACTTACCTTAGTATAAAGATTTAATATATGTAAAACGCTTGAAATAGTGCCTGACACATTCCGTTTTGAAACTGTTGAAAAGCATTGTATGGGCAGAGTTTCCAGAAGAAAAGATTTTTGTGGGAGTTTGGGGGAACTTCTAACACTGCCTAAAACCTAGCCCCAGTATTTAAGGACCATCCTGAATGAGTGCCTGAATGAATCATGTATGTTTTGGCGTTGTGTATGTCTAGCTGTCTATTTAGCATGGTTCAGAATACTTTGCTCTGATAAAACAGTAAAACTCCGATAAAAACCAGTAAAGAAATAAGCAATGTCTACCAATAAACACTCAGCTTAATGCTAGAGGCTGCAGTGCTACAGATGAAGAGGAAATTCTCCCTACCCTTGGGGAACCTACATTCTGGCTGGACAGATGAGATTAACAGCATGAAACATTACAAAAGAATACAAGAGAGTATTAAGTGCTAAATGATGTGGCAGGGATGATAAGTGCTGCAATAATTCAGAGAAGAAGGGAAGGGAGTGAGACTGAAGAGAGGAAAGACTTCTTAGAGGTGATGTTTTGAGCTGGGCTTTTGAGGATGGGGAAGATCTGGCAGGTTAGAGGGACGGGTAAGTGACAGGTGCTTATCACGTTCCAAAATGACTCATTAAGGAGTTTTTAAAAAATAATTGGCACTCCTAGGATGCTTAATATCAGATTCACTTTATATAGCTCTGTTTATATGGCAACATTTTAAATCACACTAGACTGGGTGAGAAAGATCTGGGCTTTTGTTTCATCCTACCACTATGCGGTTGTGTCCCCTCATTCAAATTTTCTTCTATTTTCTGTTTCCTCATCTGTAAAGTGAAAGGCCTGAACTCAGTGACCTCTAAGATCCTTTTTTTACTATGAGTAGAGCTATACTAATAGCTAATGTTTACTGGGTGCTTACTCTGGGCCAGGCACTATTAAGCTCTGTATGTAGATGACCCTTGAACGACATGGGTTTGAACTGCACAGGTTGACATAGATTTTCTTTCACCTCTTTCACCCCTGAGACCACAAGATAAACCCTTTCTCCTTCTCAGCTTACTTAGCATGAAGACAGCGAGGTTAAAGACCTTTATGATGATCCCCTTCCTCTTAATGAATAGCAAATGTATTTTTTCTTCCTTATGATTTTCTTTTTCTTTTTTTTTTTTTGTTTTGAGGCAAGATTTTGCTCTGTCACCCAAGCTAGAGTGCAGTGCCATCACAGCTAACTGTAGCCTCCATCTCCTGGGTTCAAGTGATCCTGCCACCTCAGTCTCCTGAGTGGTTCAGACTACAGGCACCTGACACCACGCCTGGCTGATTTTTTTTTTTTTTTAATTTTTAGTAGAGGTGAAGTCGTGCTGTGTTGCCCAGGCTAGTCTTGAACTCCTGAGCTCACGAAATCCTCCCCCGTTGGCCTCCCAAAGTTCTAGGATTACAGGCATGAGCCACCATGCCCAGCCATGATTTTCTTGATAACATTGTCTTTTCCCTAGCTTACTTTATTATTAGAATACAGTATAGGCCAGGTGCAGTGGCTTACACCTGTAATCTCAGCATTTTGGGAGGCCAAGGCAGGCGGATCACTTGAGGTTAGGAGTTCGAGACCAGCCTGGCCAACATGGTAAAACCCCATCTCTACTAAAAATACAAAAATTAGCTAGGTGTGGTGGTGGATGCCTGCAAGTCCAGCTACTTGGGAGATTGAGGCACGAGAATGGCTTGAACTCTGGAGGCAGAGGTTACAATTAGCCAAGATGGTGCCACTTCACTCCAGGCTGGGCGACAGAGGGAGACTCTGTCCCGAAAAAAAAAAATACAGTATATAATGTAACATGTAAAATACATGTTAATTAACTTTATGTTATCAGTAAGGCTTCTGTTCAATAGTAGACTATTCATTAAGTTTTGGGAGAGTCAAAACTTATACATGGATTTTTGACTTTTAGGAGCGGGCACCCCTAACCCCTACATGGTTCAAGGATCAACTGTAATGTGTCCAAGATTTGTCATGCAATGGGGCCACGGACACAAACCACTAGTAGCACAAAGTGCAGATAGAGCATGAGGTTTCTATGTGGTGGTATTTACAAAGAAACAGCAGAATGCATGCAGTCCCTGGGACACTATTCCACAGCACACGCCAGACAGAGATATTCTGTATGCCCTGTGACCAGGGTTCCAGCAGGGATAGGGTCTGCCTGGGCCAGCACACTAGATTTGGGAGAGAGCACTCCATGAGCGAGATTGAACCCTATCCCTAACTTGTATTATATATTTAGGTTAGCCTAAGAGGGGCTAGAAGACATCTAGTTTTTTTTTTTTTTTTTTTTTTTAAGGGACAGGAGCTGTATCAAGGGATCTCCCATCCCAGGGACCACTAGGGAACAGGTCTCTGGAGGTCCAGGATCTGCATAACTTAAGGCCCTAGGAACAGCCTTGCCTACCAGGAATAGTGATGTTAGCCAAAGGCCTTTTCTATATTGAAGACAGGCTTAGTGCAGCTGAGCCAGCTCTCTGCGAAACTACCAAAAAGGAGGAGGAAATGAGCCAACGGGGTCATCTGTATATGTCTCCTGTCAAGGATAGCCAGCAGAGCTGGAATCAAGCTCAAGCAGTGTGGCGCCAGAGCCCACACTCTTAACCAATGACCTGGCAGTGCCAATTCTCACACTCCTGCCAAGCATATTGATAATATTATAACACAAAGAGAGCAGGTTAACTTTAAAGCCAGTAAAGCCTGAATTTGAATCCTGGCTTTCCCACCTATTAGATATGAGGCTTTGGGTAAATAATTTATCTCCCAAAGCTTCAGTTTCTTTATCTGTGTAACCGGCAAAAACAACCTCTACTTCCCAGGTTCACTCTGAGGATCAGGGAGATAATCAATGTAAAGTGGTTAGTGTTGTGCCTGGGATATAGGGATTGCTTGAAAAAAACGGAGGCTGCTGTCATGGGTGGTAGTGTTCCTATTACCGGCTTACCTTCCGGAAATGCTGAATTCTCAGATTATCCACAAGATGTCCCCCTTTCAATAGCAAGTTCCACAGCACCGCTGTGTGTATAAATATGTATATCTGAGAATCCGAGCTCTTGAAAAATGGCTTTCACGTCCACGCCTGCCTGTGCAAAAACATATATTGAACCATGTGCCCAGGAGGAAATCATAGTTGGCTTTGCAGCCGATGCACATATGGCTTGCGAGGCAGTTCTAAGGCGAGCCGGCTGCTTTCCAGGCTGTGTGTGGGCGGCGACTACATCCCTACAGTATAGCCAAAGCATGATGCAGTGGAAGGAGTTTCAGGATCTGTAATTATGTTCCCTTCTTAAGTCCTGAGGGAAGTATATAGCTCTTGAGGAGTGCGCGTGTGTGAGAGAGAGTGTGTGTGCAGAGGTCCTTGTGCCCATGTGCATAGTGGGGGCAGAGCCTCCCTCCTGAAAATTTTGCACTAGACATGAGAGCATCCTTTCACTTCCTGCTATTCTGTGGATTTTATTTTTGGCAGGTCCTTGTGGCATAGGACAAAAGTTCAGAAAGATACTCAGCTGTTTGTGCAGAACAGATAATACCAGACCTAGAATAATTACGTGTATTCAGGACGATGGAACAATAAGAAATCTAAGTGTGGAGGCTGCCTTTGCAGCAGGAGCAATATAGCCATAGAGCCTTTTTTTTTTTTTTTTTTTTTTTTTTTTTGTAACCACTTGAAAAATCGTTTTCTCCTGGTCAACACAGGGAGAAAGAAAACAGAACAGCTGTTTTTGATTCTTTCTTCCCTTCGATTCAGTTCATTTGCATACTGAGTAAAGGGCCTACAGCCTGGCAACTGTTTTGCCTATTAGTTTATTGTACATGGGTTTGTATCTCCTAAGGATAATTTCCTTTGTTGTTTCTGAATGAAGGACGAGAGTGTTTCAGCTGCTATTGCTGCATTGCATTGCTTTGTTCAGGGAACAGAAAATGGCCTTTTTTTTTGTTGCAAACTCCCTGGTATTTTAGATATTTTAGGCAAAGCTCTTGCCCCTATTTGGGGCAGAGCAGGTCTGGGGTGGGACGGCTCAAATATCTTTCTGCCCCAGAGAAACTCAGAAATTGGAACTCACAAGAAAGGTCTTCAGTAGCCTCAAAGCACTCCTCTCTTCCCAGGGGCGCGTTACCCTTACACAGCCTCCACACTGCCCCTGTTGTTTTTTATCTACATTAGACCTTTCTGGACAACACTTCAGGATCCAGATTTTTCTCAGATCACCTTCCTTTGCCTGATTTCTGTTCCTCAGTGTCTCTTCTCTCTTTCCAAAGGTTGTCCTTGGCTTCTTTTCTTTTCTTTTTTTTTTTTTTTTTGAGACAGTCTTGCTCTGTCACCCAGGCTGGAGTGCAGTGGCACAATCTCAGCTCACTGCAGCCTCCACTTTCTGGGTTCAAGCGATTCTCGTGCTTCAGCCTCTGGAATAGCTGGGGTTACAGTCGTGCGCCACCATACCTGGCTAATTTTTGTATTTTTAATGGAGACAAAGTTTCACCATGTTGGCCAGGCTGGTCTTGAACTCTTCACCTGAGGTGATTCACCTGCCTCAGCCTTCCAAAGTGCTGAGATTACAGGAATGAGCCACCGCATGCAGCCTGGCTTTATTTCTGTTTGTTTTTGTTTTTTCTGAGACAGAGTCATGATGTGACACCCAGGCTGGAGTGCAATGGCGTGATCTCGGCTCACTGCAGCCTCCGCTTCCCAGGTTCAAGCGATGCTCCTGCCTCAGCTTCCTGAGTAGCTGGGGTTACAGGTGCTAGTCACCATGCCCAGCTAATTTTTGTATTTTTAGTAGAGATGGGGTTTCACCATATTGGCCAGGCTGGTCTCGCGCTCCTGACCTCAGGTGATCCACTCACCTTGGCCTCCCAAAGTGCTGGGATTACAGTTGTGAACCCCTCCTGGCCCTAGCTTCATTTCTGAATGCACAATTCTGAATGTATATGGCAGTGTGGCAGGGCATTTGTATTGCCTCTTCGTGGACTGTCACTTTTTCTTGGTAGCAACTAACGTGAACATACTCTGGAGTAGAACGCAAAATGTCCTCAAATCTCTAAGATAAAATAATAGCTAACAACTGTCAAGTGCTTAGTATGTAGCAGGTTCTATTTGAAGAGCTTACTACATAGTAATTAGTTTAATCTTCGCAACAAGCCTAAGAGCTGGTATACTGCTTTCATCCCCATTTTGTGGATGGAAAACTAAGACACAGCAAAGTTAAATGACTTGGCCAAGGGCAAAGAGCTGAGTACATGGCAGTCCACATTGTTAGCTACAACGCTCCATTTTCTGTCCAGGACACATTGGGCTGGGCCTCCAGACCTCCCAGGGAATTTCCTCTGCTATTTGGGGAAGGGTAGCTCTTCTGTTTAATGAATTTATACTTTGACCTGGACTTCTGAGCTCAGTAACCTTTTCTTAAAGGGATAATTTTGATATTGGGTTTGGGGGCCAGTGACAGGTCAGTGGAGTAGCTAACTTGAGATAAGCGTTCCTTTTTGTGTCCTCAGGTCAAATCAGACCAGAGGTTAGTCACCTTCTCTTTTTATCCATTAGATCAGGAATATAAATGGTCATAGCAGGTATGAGTTTTTAGTCTACATCATCAAGTGAAATGCTATGGACTGAATTATGTCCCTGCCCACCCCTAACCTCCATTCATATGTTGAAGCTGTAACCTCCAATGTGACTGTATTTGGAGATAAAGTCTTTAAGAATGGAATTATGGTTAAATGAAGTAATATTTCAACCCCTGATCCAATACGATTAATGTCCTTATAACAAGAGGCACCAGAGAGCATGGAAGCACTTTTCTCTTTGTCTTCCTTCCTCCCTCTCTCTGCCTCCCTCCTTCATTTCCTCCCCAGCTCCACTTTCTCCTCCTTTTCCTCCCTTCATCTTCCTTTCTCTTTGTCTCTCTTGTCTCACCCTCCCTCTTCTTCTTTCTTTCTCTCTCCCCCTCTTTCTCTCTCTGTCTGTGCACAAAGAAGAGGTCATGTGAGCACATAGCGAGATGGTGGCAAGCCAAGAGAAGCCTCAGAATGAAACCTACCTTGACAGCACCTTGATCTTGTTGGATTTCTCAGCCTCTAGAATTGTGAGAAATAAATTGAAGTGGCTCAAATGATCCTCTCACCTCAGCCTCCCGAGTAGCTGGGACTAGAGGCACGCGCCACCACACCCAGCTAATTCTTAAAATTCTTTGCAGAGACTGGGCCTCTCCATGTTGTCTGTGCTGATCTTGAACTCCTAGACTCAAGCGATCCTCCTGCCTCGCCCTCCCAAAGTGCTGGGATTACAGGCATGAGCCACTGTGCCCAGCCTCTGTCTCACTCTGTCAGCCACTGGTGCAATCTCGGCTCACTGCAGACTCTACCTCCTGAGGCCAGGTGATTCTCCCACTTTAGCCTCCTGAGTAGCTGAGACTATAGGCACACGCCAGCCACCGTGCACAGCTAATTTTTTTTTTTTTTTTTGAGATCGAGTCTTGGTCTGTGGCGATCTCGGCTCACTGCAACCTCCGCCTTCTAGATTCAAGCAATTCTTCTGCCCCAGCCTCCTGAATAAATAGCTGGGACTACAGGTGCCTGCCACCATGCCCAACTAATTTTTTGTATTTTTAGTAGAGATGGGGTTTCACCATGTTGGCCAGACTGGTCTTGAACTCCTGACCTTAGGTGGTCTGCCTGCTGTGACCTCCCAAAGTTCTGAGATTACAGGCTTGAGCCACCAAGCCTGGCATATATATACGTTTTTTGTAGAGACCGGGTTTTGCCATGTTACCCAGGTTGGTCTTGAACTCCTGGACTCAAACGACCTGCCTGCCTTGGCCTCCCAAATTGTTGGGATTATAGGCGTGAGCCACAATGCCCTGTATGTTTCTTTCTTTCTTTTCTTTTCCTTTTTTTTTTGAGATGGAGTCTCGCTCTGTCACCCAGGCTGGAGTGCAGTGGCACGGTCTCGGTTCACTGCAACCTCTGCCTCTCAGCT
This sequence comes from Cacajao melanocephalus, assembly GCA_963573385.1. NCBI lineage: Eukaryota > Metazoa > Chordata > Mammalia > Primates > Pitheciidae > Cacajao > Cacajao melanocephalus. The sequence continues at coordinate 44,454 of CAUYLG010001047.1, read as the reverse complement.
TTAAGTGATTCTCCTGCCTCAGCATCCCAAGTAGCTGGGATTACTGGCGCCCATCACCACACCTGGCTAATTTTGTATTATTAGTAGAGACGGGGTTTTGCCGTGTTGGCCAGGCTGGTTTTGAACTCCTGACCTCAGGTGACCCACCCATATCTGCCTCCCAAAGTTCTGGGATTACAGGTGTGCGCCACCACGACTTGCCCTGTTTCTTTATTTCTATAAATGAAGTGGAATCTTCTCAGAGCCCCCAGCATGTCATAGGGACAGGCAATTATATCTCGGTTGTTTTGAGGGTTTCCTATAATCCCCCAGGAGAGTCCTGGAGTTTTTTTGTGCCAGAAAATCAGGAGATGGCCAGATCCTTAGTTCTTAGTGGTTTCATCTTTTCTGTTGCTCCTTGGTCTCCCAGAAGTGGCCGTCGCGTGCAGGTTCTTATCAGTTGTCTTTGGCACTGCTGCTCTGAGTGGATCCAGAGATACCTCTCACTGAGGTCTTCCCTTTTGATTGTTGACCTGTCGGGGTGCTGTACCTGCATGGGGTGCACTGGCTTTGCTACCCAGTTCTCCGACCCCTCCTAGTCTCAGAGGAAAGAAGTAAAAGCTGTCTCAAGCCCTTCTCACTATGTAATGACACTCAAAGCCCTTCTCTGTGTAAATACAGTAAGTTCCCCCTCATTAACACTTTAGACCAAGGGTTGATGAGCTTTTTTTCTGGAAAGGTCTCCAGCTATTTTAGGTTTGTGGACTATATGGTCTCTGTTGCAAATATTCACCTCAGCTAGAAATGAGCCGTAGAATATATGTAAATGAACAGGTATGTTTGTGTACTAGGAAGTAACTTCGTTTGTGGACATTGATATTTGAATTTAATACAATTTTCATGTGTTATGAAATATCATTTTGGTTTATTTTCCCAACCATTAAAAAACATGTAAAAACCATTCTTAGCTCACAGGTTGTACAAAGACAGACCTCTGAGCCATAGGTTGCTGACCCCTGCTTTAGACTCTTGCTATTGAAAACGTGGATGCATGAACCAGAGGTGTCAGCAGCATCTGGGAGCTTGTTAGAAATTCAGAACCTCAGGTTTCACTGCAGACCTACTCAATAGGAATCTGAATTTTAATAAGATCCCCAGGTGATCTGTATGCACATTAGAGTTTGAGAAGTACTGATTTAGAAATCCAGTGCTGGCTTCTCTTTTCTGGACACTGGGGAGGGCAGAGGAGATGCTAACACCAGTTATCACTTTTTTTCTGAATACAATCCATTGCTATCTCAACACTGACCATCCAGCCTGTTTTGGCTGTTGCCCTTTCCTGAATGGCACAATACTTCATAAATGTGGGTTACCGCCAGCTTTCCATTAGTCATGCTAATCCACAGATCATTAGCACTTGACCGCAGAATGAATCATTAAATGTTTTCGGCAGATCTACTTTTCTAGTTCTAGTTTACTTCTTTCCCACTTGCTGAGTTGAGCACTAGCTGAGTATTATGGAAGAGAGGAGGCTTTGGGGCATCCTTAGAAACAAGGTCAAAACAACCTGGACTTACAATTTTGCTGCGACTAATTCCCACAGCATATGCAAATTTAGTAATACAGTACGTGGACCACAACTATGGAAAATTTCAGCAAAACTGGCAGAATATTTTTTTAGAATTTCACATGCTTTGAGATACCACATTAGTTTTTGTTTTGTAGCCTTTTTTTTGAGACTTTGAGACGGAGTCTCACTCTTTCTCTCAGGCTGGAGGGCAGTGGCACAATCCCGATTCACTGCAACCTCTGCCTCTCGGGTTCAAGAGAGTCTCCTGCCTCAGCCTTCCAAGTAACTGAGATTACAGGTGGAAACCACAACACCCAGCTAATTTTTATATTTTTAGTAGAGATGGGGTTTCATCATGTTGTCCAGGCTGATCTTGAACTTCTGACCTCAGACGATTTGTCCACCTCGACCTCCCAAAGTGCTGGGATTACAGATGTAAGGCATCATGCCCCACCTTTTTTTACTTTTATTATTTTTTTTGAGACAGAGTCTCACTCTGTTGCCCAGGCTGAAGTGCAGTAGCGCAATATTGACTCACTGCAACCTCTGACTTCCGGGTTCAAACGATTCTTCTGCCTCAGATGCCCTAGTAGTTGGGATTACAGGTGCCGGCCATCAAGCCTGGCTAATTTTTTTAGTAGAGTAGGGGTTTCACCATGTTGGCCAGGCTGGTCTCAAACTCCTGATCTCAGATGATCTGCCTGCCTCAACCTCCCAAAGTGTTATGATTACAGGCATGAGCCACTGTGCCCGGACTGTAGGCTTTTTCTTATTGTTTTTCCTAGGCTAATATCAAAACGAATTTGTATTCCAAGAACACATATCTGAGGACATAGGGGATTCAAAGGCATGGGGGGAAGCCTCACTGAGATTATAATTTTCCTTTAGATAATTTGTGGGTTGATGTGCAACAGCGTTGTGAGATGAGAATGTATAGGTAATTAAGATGTGAGTTTTATCTGCTTTGGGCTCTTTATGATTATACTTGTCTCCCAGGTATCCTTGGTGAATTGGATATCAACCCTCTCATCATAAATTATCGGTGATTCCTGCCCAGGATTCTGAGGATGCCAAAAGTGGGGAAGCAGGAGAAAGACTTCTGCTTTTCTCTTTCCAAGTCTTGTGGTCGTTAAAGTTTGATATCCATTAATGCATGAATGTCACCACTCCGCTGAAAATGCAGCTCTACTGCATGCGTTTTGATTATCTTGTCAGAGGCCAGGCAAAGAGAGGTTGAACAGCAGTGCTGCTCCTGCACTGTTATTTCTGCTTCCATTACTTGTCCCATCTGTCAGTTTCAGGAACATTCATATCTACGGAGCCATATTTTTAGTGCTTTAATTATCTTGGATGTCTAAGGATGCAGTGTATCATGTTGGTCACATCATGCGTTGTAAAGTAGGTAGGTAGCCTTGCAAGGGGTGTAGGTTTATGGAATAGGTTCCCAACACACTTGAGTGTGTGGCAGATTAAATGGGTACATTTTCTTGGCTTTTAAGAGTCAGCCTCTGAAGCAAGTCCCTAATGTTTGCTCTGGCCTTGAAATGTGCTTTATTTTTTATTTTTATTTTTATTTCTTTGAGACAGAGTCTCACTCTGTCTCCCAGGCTGGAGTGCAGTGGCATGATATTGACTCACTGCAGCTTCTGCCTACCAGGTTTAAGCAAGTCTTGTGCCTCGGCCTCCCAAGTAGCTGGGATTACAGGCACATGCCACAATGCCCGGCTAATTTTTGTATTTTTAGTAGAGACAGGGTTTCACCGTGTTGGCCAGGCTGGTCTCGATCTCCTGACCTCAAGCGATCTGCCCTCCTCGACCTCACAGTGTTGGGATTACAGGTGTGAGCCACTGTGCTCAGTCCAAATGTGCTTTAAAACTTTCTCTCATCATCTCCTACTCCTCATAGTCTTTTGAGTTTATCCACCACTCAGCCTGCCTCTCAATTTGATCTTCCTGGCCCATGTCCTGTGCGCTAATCTCATCTTGCCGATGCATAGGAATCACTATAATAGGTAACCTGTACTGAGTATTTACTCTGTGCAAACATTATCTTATTTAGTCCTTTCACAGCAACCCTACCAGGCAGATATCATTGCTGCCCCCATTTAACAGAGGAGGAAACTGAAGAATAGTAAGTAACTTGCGCTAAGGCTACACAGCTAGTACTTTCTAGAGCTGGGATTTTGGCGCTGACTCCAGTGCACATGCTCTTTTTGTTCGTTTTTGGTGGGTTTCTTTTGATTTTTTAATTTTTGTTTTATAAATTATTTGTATACAATGATGGGATACACAATGATGTTATGATATATCTATGCAGCATTAGTCCATTTGCATTGCTATAATGGAATACCTGATGCTGGGTAATTTATAGACAAAAGAGTTTTATTTTGGCTTATGGTTCTGTAGGCTGTCCAAGCAACATGACACTGGCAGACCTCAGAAAACTTAAAAGGAGGAACCTGCCATATTACGTGGTGAGGACAAGCAAGAGAGAGAAGGGGGAAGTCCAAGACTCTAAAACAACAATCTTGTGTATGAACTAACTGGGCTAGAACTCACTCATCACCATGGATGGCTCTAAGCCATTCATGAGGGATCTGCCTCCAAGACTGAAATACCTCAACTGGGCTTTACCTCTGACACTGGGGATTACATTGCACCATGAGATTTCGAGGGGACAAACATCAAACCATATCACATACAGTGTGGAATGATGGAATCAATCCAATTGACATACCCATCACCTTAAATACTTATGTATTCCTCCCATCTTACTGCAGCTTTGTAGCCTTTGATTAACATCTCCTTATTCCCCCCATATCCCAGCCTCTGATAACTCCTCTCTGCTTCTGTGAGTTCCATTGTTGTAGACTCCACATATAAGTGAGAACATGTGGTTTTTGTCTTTCTGCCAGCGCACATGCTCTTAACTACTGTTGTACTGCATTCAAATAACAATGCCTAACATTTACTGAATGCCTACCTTTTGGCTAAGCACTGGGCTAAACTCTTCATATGTATTAGCTCACTTGCTTAATACTCTTAATAATCCTGTAAAGTAGGTTTTATTATGAGCCCTGATTTTCAGAAAAAGATACTGGGACACAGAGGTGTTAAATAACTGAGTCACACCATTCAACAGTGACAGACGGAAGTAACCTTTGGACATAGAGCAGTCTGGCTCCAGAGTCTACACTGCTAGCCACTCTCTTATACTGCCTTCCGGATGCCTGCTGGGGCAAGGTAGAGGCTGTGTGGTGTGTTCCTTTGGGGACACGGTGGGGAGGGAGAGGTAACAACTGCTATTCACTTCCTGCCAATTGTTACCTTGTGAGAATCAAAGCTACCAGTTATTAAGAGAGGCCCCAAATCTGGATCTTTTTATAAAATTTCCTTATTTTAAATACTGGGAACACATTCCAATTTTTAAAAAGCAATGTGCCCAATTAAAAACAATCTGTTGACAGGAAGCATTAAATTATAATTAAGGCTATTTATTAAGTGCTACTTATGAATAGTGCACTAATTCTAGATATTATTTTTCAGTGTAAACCTATAGACTCCCCATTTTATATGTTAATTCTCAGAGAAAAGAAACTGGGCCAGCCACAGTGGCTCATGCCTGTGATCCCAGCATTTTGGGAGGCCAAGGCGGGCAGATCTCCTGAGGTTGGGAGTTTGAGACCAGCCTGACCAACATGGAGAAACCCTGTCTCTACTAAAAATACAAAATTAGCTGGGCATAGTGGCACATGCCTGTAATCCCAGCTACTTGGGAGGCTGAGGCAGGAGAATCACTTGAACCTGGGAGGTGGAGGTTGCAGTGAGCCGAGATTGTGCCATTGTAATCTCAGCATGTTGGGAGGCCGAGGCAGGCAGATCTCTTGAGACCAGCCTGGGCAACGTAGCAAAACCCCATCTCTACAAAAAAAAAAAAAAAAAAAAATACAAAAATTAGCCAGGCACGGTGGTGGGTGCCTGTGGTCCAAGCTACTCAGGAGGCTGAAGTAGGAAGTTCACTTGAGCCTGGGAAATCAAGACTGCAATGAACTGTGATTGCGCCACTGCACTCCAGCTTGGGCATCAGAGTGAGACCTTGTCTCAAAAAAAAAAAAAAGAAAAAAAGAAAGAAATGGATTATCTCCCTGATTTCATCCATAGCAAATGAGTTTAAATAATGGTTTATATCTATTTTCTTTTATTTATTTTTATGCATATTTTAGAGTTTAATTTCTCAGTGAAGCTATAAGACTGTTAGAAGAAAAATGTAAACTTTCAGAATTTAATATACCAAGAATGTGTGTTAAATTATTTTACCTTTTTTCCAGATGTGAATAATTTGTAGGCAGAAATATTTATTTATGTAAACTTTGACTGCAGTGAACAAAACACACATGCTACACATACCTACACATGAGCACACACACATGCAGACAACACTTTTGTGAGCCATATCTGACCCATGGGCTGTCAGTTTGTAACATCTGTTTCAGGGGACATATCTTTCATTCCTTTCTTCTGCTTGCCGTTCCTAACCCATTACCAGGTTGCTAGCAGGCAATGACCAAAACATATTGACTTTGTGTGCTCTTGTTCTGGCCTAGATATGTCTCAGACCTGATACCCTCTCTCAGGCCACCTCCATCAGCTTCCACTAAGAGACTTTCCTGCTGTTTTTCAAACCTGGCATCCAATTCTGTCTCCTTCACTGGGCATTCCCAAATTGGGTGGAAGAGGCTTCCAACCTATCCTAAGCAGTAGCTATTTCCATATAATAGTTGTGAAAAAAAGGACAGGGCCAGCCCAAGGATTTTGAATCCTAACTGTGCATTAGAATCACCTAGAGATCTTGTAAAAATGCTGATTCTGGCCGGGCACAGTGGCTCATGCCTGTAATTCCAGCACTTTGGGAGGCTGAGGGGGGCAGATCATGAGGTCAGGCATTCGAGCCCAGCCTGACCAACATGGTGAAACCCTGTCTCTACTAAAATACAAAAATTAGCCCGGCGTGGTAGTGCGTGCCTGCAATCCCATCTACTCAGGAGGCTAAGGCAGGAGAATTGCTTGAACCTAGGAGGCGGAGGTTGCAGTAAGTCGAGATCACACCACTGCATTCCAGCCTGGGCAACAGAGTGAGACTCCGTCTCAATATACATATATTCATTCATTTAAGGGACAAGGTCTCACTTTGTCACCCAGGCAAGGCATAAGACATTAAAAAAAAATATATATATATATATTTATTTTTATTTAAAATATACATATATATTATTTTAAGAGGCAGGGTCTCGCTCTGTTGCCAAGGTTGAAGTGCAGTGGTATAATCATAGCTCACTGCAGCCTCAAACTCCAAACTCCTGGGCTCAAGCAATCCTCTTGCCTCAGCCTCATAAGTAGCTAAGAGTCCAGGTATGTGCCACCACACCTTTCTAATTAATTTTTTTTTCTGCAGAGAGAATCTTGCTAGTTTGCCTAGGTTGGTCTCAAACTCCTGGCCTCAAGCAATCCTCCTACCTCAGCCTCCCAAAGTGCTGTGATTATAGTCATGAGCCACTGTATCTTACCAGCATGAGATTTTTTAATTTTTTATTATTTTTTTGTTTTTTAAATTTTTATTTATTTATTTTTTTAATTGCATTTTAGGTTTTGGGGTACATGTGAAGAACGTGCAAGATTGTTGCATAGGTACACATATGGCAGTGTGACTTGCTGCCTTCCTCCACATCACCTATATCTGGCATTTCTCCCCATGCTATCTCTCCCCAACTCCCCACCCCCCCGCTGTCCCTCCCCTATTTCCCCCCGACAGACCCCAGTGTGTGATGCTTCCCTCCCTGTGTCCTTGTGTTCTCATTTTTCAACACCCGCCTATGAGTGAGAACATGTGGTGTTTGATTTTCTGTTCTTGTGTCAGTTTGCTGAGAATGATGGTTTCAAGTTTCATCCATGTCCCTACAAAGGACACGAACTCATTATTTTTTATGGCTGCATAGTATTCCAAGGTGTATATGTGCCACATTTTCCCTGTCCAGTCTATCATCGATGGGCATTTGGGTTGGTTCCAGGTCTTTGCTATTGTAAACAGTGCTGTGATGAACATTCGTGTGCATGTGTCCTTACAGTAGAACGATTTATAATCCTTTGGATATATACCCAGTAATGGGATTGCTGGGTAGTGCATTGATTTTCAAATGTTCTTCTTTTCTTTCTTTCTTTTTTATTTTTTGAGATGGAGTTTCACTCTTTTTGCCCAGGCTGGAATGCAATGGTGCATTCTCGGCTCACCGCAACCTCCGCCTCCTGGGTTCAAGTGATTCTCCTGCCTCAGCCTCCCGAGTAGCTGGGATTACAGGCATGTGCCACCATGGCTGGCTAATTTTGTATTTTTAGTAGAGACAGAGTTTCTCCATGTTGGTCGGGTGGGTCTCCAACTCCCGACCTCTGGTGATCTGCCTGCCTCGGCCTCCCAAAGTGCTTGGATTACAGGTGTGAGCCACCGCGCCTGGTCTTCTTTTCTAATACATGTATTTAAAGAAATGGGCTGGGCATGGTGGCTTACACCTGTAATCTCAGCACTTTGGCAGGCTGAGGTGGGAGGATCAGTTGAGTCCAGGAGCTCAAGATTAGCCTGGGCAACATAGGGAGACCCTGTGTCTATAAAAAAATAAAAAATTTAACCAGGCATCCTGGTGCATGCCTGTAGTCCCAGCTACTGGGGAGGCTGAGGCAGGAGGATCACCTGAGCCCAGGAAGTTGAGGCTGCAGTGAGCTGTGATCATGCCACTGCATTCCAGCCTAGGGGACAGAGCAAGACTTTATCTCAAAAAAAAAAAGTAAGAAAAAAAGATGGTTTTTGAGGAAGAAGATAACCCTGTACACTAGAGTAGCTAGGGAAATAATCAAAGAAACGGGACTGAGTATTCAGAGAGAAGAAGGGAAGTGTGCAACAGGCTGTGAGAATGTTCTAAACAAAATCTTGGCTCCAGGAATGCATTTTAATGTTTTTATTATAGAAAATTTCAAACATATATGCAAGTGGTGGAATAATGTAATGAATCCCTACATATTCATTACCCACTTTCAGGTAACATCAACCCATTGCCCATCTTCTTTCACATGATTATTATTTTGAAGCTAGTCCTAGAAACACCATGGAAACATCATATACAATAGTATGATTTCATTAACAAATATTTCAGTATACCTGTCAAACAATTTGGACTCTTTTTTTCTTCAATAAAAAAAAACAACCCAGGAAACAATCAGGATATCTCTTAGTAGGTGAATGGATAATAAACTGTGGTATATCCAGACAATGAAATATTAGCCCTGAAAAGAAATGAGTTGTCAAGCCATGAAAAGACCTGGAAAAAACCTAAGTGCATATTACTGAGTGAAAGCTAATCTGAAAAGGCCACATACTGTATGATTCCAACTATGTGACATTCTGTAAAAGGTAAAACTATAGAGACAGTCAAAAGATAAGTGGTTGCCAGGGGCTGTGGGGAGGGAGGGATAAATAGTTGGAATACAGATAATTTTCAGGGCAGTGAAACTCCTCTCTATGATACTACAATGGTGAATACATTTGTCTAAACCCCACGCAATGAACAACTGCAAGAGTGAACCCTAATGCAAACTCTGGACCCTGGGTGATAATGATGTGTCCATGCAGCTTCATCAGTTATAACAAATGTCCCAGGCTGGTGGAGGCGGCATGGTTGTTGATAATAGGGGAGGTTGTGCTCTGGAGGACTGGGGCCATGTGAGAACTCTCTGTACTTTCTGCCCAATTTTGCTGTGAACCTAAAGCTGCTCTAAAATATAAAGTGTATTTTGAAAAGTACAAGTATTATTTTGAAAAAACAAAAGGAAAGACAAAAAACCCCAGCCTATTGGGGACCTTGTAATGAAGTGCTGATGAGTGACATTGTCATGGTACTTTGGCCTAAAGACTCATGAATATAAAGATTTGGGCTGACATGGCCTACTCCGAAACCTCAACTCAGACCTTGGAACTTACAATTCAGACAGAGCAGAAAGTCACCTGCCAATACCAAAGGGAAAGGATCCAGACAAAGATGTTGGTGTCATAGAGATCATTGGAAAAAATATCCCCATCAGTATCCAGAAATCTTAGCATTTAGATCACTTGGGCAGGAGGCAGTGTCCCAGAGATTAACACATTCTAGCATAGCCAGTGGACCATGTAGAAGAACTCTTGTTTAAGGGGCATAATACTATATGTAAATTACAGGGACACATTCTTGTGTTAGACTGGCTGCTTTTCTCAGCCTGATATTTGGTAGTTTACCTTTCTACCTCATGACTAGGGTGCATTTTGCAATCCTGGGAGAGGCATATTCTCTCTCTGCTCCCAGGAGCAGCATTTTTTTTATAAAAGGTCTTTGGAATCAGAACTATGTGTGAATCTTATCTTTCCTACCAATGACACTTAGATATTCTTCCTTATTAATAAAACAGGTTGATCATAGCTACCTAGCAAAGCAATTGTAAAACTGAAAAGCATGATATGTGAACTACATGGTGTGTGTTTGCTGTTAGTCATTCCTTTCAGTAAAATTGAACCTGTCCTCCTAGGAGTTACCAGAAACTTAATATCTCTGGACTCGGTCAACAGAAATTCCATAAATTAGGCTGGGGGCAGTGGCTTATGCCTGTAATCTCTGCACTTTGGGAGGCTGAGGTGGGTGGATCACCTGAGGTGAGGAGTTCAAGACCAGCCTGGCCAACACGGGGAAATCTTACCTCTATTAAAAATACAAAAATTACTTGGGTATGGTAGCGCACACCTGTAATCCCTGGTATTTGGGAGGCTGAGGCAGAATAATTTGTTGAACCCAGGAGATGGAGGTTGCAGTAAGCCAAGATCGTACCACTGCACTCCAACCTTGGGCAACAGAGCAAGACTCTATCTTAAACAACAACCAAAAAGGCAAGGCACAGTGGCTCATGCCTGTAATCCCAACACTGTGGGAGGCCGAGATGGGTGGATCACCGGTGGTCAGGAGTTTGAGACCAGTCTGGCCAACATGGCAAAACTGTGTCTCTACTAAAAATACAAAAATTAGCCTATGTAGTCGTGCACATCTGTAGTCCCAGTACTCAGGAGGCTGAGACAGGAGAATTGCTCGAACTGGGGAGGTGGGGGTTGCAGTAGGCTGAGATCATGCCATAGCACTCCAGCCTGGGCAGCAGAGCAAGACTCCATCTCAAAACAAAGGAAAGAAATTGCATAAACTCTATTTCTGGCATATATTACTATTAGAGTAGACCTCTGAGTAGTCTGTTTTTAAAATGTTCTCCATATTTCTTAATTTCTGAATCCAAAAGCTTTCTCAAAGTTTCTCCACAATTCTGCCCTGGGTGACAGGGAGTTCTTGTCCTCAGATATACACCAGAATGTTAGAAATTCTTATTTAATGGAAATGCCCTGCCTTTGAGCAGTCTAATGATAGGATTAGCATTCTGAAAACTCCACATTTATATTTCATCATATCCTCCCTAACCCATTTTGAGTTCTTAATCGAGTCATAATAATTTGGAGAGAATGTATTATTTTCCAATAGCACCATGGGAATCAGAGTTTCCAGGATGAAAAGATAGGTTTGAAAGAGAGCTTGGAAACCCTCGAGGAACACTCATTTACTTCCCTAATTGGACTGCAGTAAGCTTTCCCAGTGACAAGACTGACACTTCACTGGGTCTTTCTAGTATCTCTTTAGTCTCCGTGGCTTCACCTCCCATTTCCCAAGTGATAGATGACAGTGTCAGTGGTCAGTATCCTCTGAATGGAGGCCGAATAACTTCATGTGATTTATTAATAATAATAGTATCATAATACGTACCCTAGAGGGTTAGGGAGTCAGGAGAGAGAGTGTTGTGGTTAAACATAAGTTTCAGAGCCAGACTGTGGGTTTGAAGCCCAGTTCAAACTATTTACCACCCATGTGACTTTGGGTACATCACTTAATCCTTTTAAGCTTTACTTTCCTCATCTGTAAAATGGCAGTAATAATGGCACCTATTTTGTAGTGCTATTAGAATATTAAATGAGATAAACTCTGGTGTTAAAGTGCTCTATAAAAATCTTTTTATGATTGTTCATAAAAGTCTTAACAGAGATGAAATTATTAAAGTAAGTGTGAAAGCGGCGGCATGGTAGGTGCTTACTAAATGCAAGAAGTTGACGATTGTTATTTTATCTCCCTTCTAATCCTTCCTTCTCCATCAAATGAGCAGCAAAAGTGAAACACAAATGGCAAAATAGTTAAAGTCCTTGACTCTGGAACCAGATTCTTTGGGTTCAAATTCTAAATCTAATGTTTACCAGCTATGTGACCTTAGGGAAATTACTTACTTTCTCCGTGCCTCAGTTTCCTCATCTGTAAAGGAATGATACTGATAGAACCTATCTCACAGGATTATTCTCAGGATTAAATGGGTTAATATTAGTAAAGTATTGAATAACAGCCTCAACACAGAGTTAGTGCTATATACATATGTAGTAAATAGAAGATATTTAATTTGTAAATTTTTAGTACCAAATTCCAGATGTATATATCCTTATTATGTAAATATATTACTATATAGTGAGTGATTGACATCTTGAGGTTGCATAAACTGTGGATTAATTGTATTGTAACAAATAGAGTTTGAAAGTTTAGGGAAGAGAAATATGAAAACCAAATTTGTATAGTTATAATAATAATATTTATTCATTACTTATTACACATCAGTTACTGATTTAAATACTTGACATAAATTATCTCGTTTAATGACACCGTAAGCCTTTGAGGTAGGAGCTATTCTTATCCCTATTTTGTAGATAAGGAAAATGAGGCACAGTGAGACTCTGTAACTTGCCTGAGGTCACAGAGTAGAGCCGGGGTTAAACTCTGAGTCTGACTTCATTGCCTTGGCATGTCCTCATCATGCTCCATGGTCTTAGTGATATGGGCAAAATGTGCTCTGCAGGTCATGGGCATAGGCCAGTGCCCTGAACACTTTTTGAGTTGTCAAACCCTTTGAGATGGGGTGGACTCTCCTCAGAAAAATGTACACGCTTAGGTTAGTGTTTATCTTCTACATAATCTAATGCTAGTTCAAAAATTCCAATAGCACAAATCAAGTTTTTTTTCCCCAAAATATATTGCACTGTTTATTCCAAGGTATGTTTAAAAGCCCAAAAATAGCGTGGGTAACATGGTGAGACTTTGTCTCTACAAAAAATTAGCCCGGCATGATGGATTGCATCTGTGGTCTCAGCTGCTCGAGAGGATGAGGTGGGAGAATTGTTTTAGCTTGGGAGGCTGAGGCTGCAGTGAGCCGTAATTGCACCACTACGCTCCAGCCCGGGCAACAGAGACAGACCCTGTCTCAAAAAAAAAAAAAAAAAAAGAACAAAAATGAACATCTGATAAATGCAAACACTCCTGGGTCCTGCTAATTACACAAAAATAAACAGATTAAGGAATAAATTTGGATGTACTGAAGGCTGGCTCAGTGAAAAATAAGGTCATTAATTCAGACACAACACTGAGCTGGTGGTGTCATTTCTCTGACAATTACATTAATGGTTAAACTTCCAAAGGCAGAAAGGTAACAGATACTACAGAAGTTTTAGGATGTTTTTCTGGGGGAGTTGGGGAGAAGCTGTGCTTCACCACAGTTGCTAGAATACTCGCCTGGGGCAGAGTCCTGGGACTTTCCCTTTCTTTCCAAACAGGGCGAGTTTGACACTGCACCTACACTTGCTTAGGATCTGGCGTTCATATATTGAAGCCACCAATCCCTTCAGTTTTATCTTAAGCATCTGTGTTAGTCCGTTTTCACACTGCTGATAAAGACGCACCTGAGACTGGGCAATTTACAAAAGAAAGAGGTTTATTGGACTTACAGTTCCACGTGGCTGGGCCTCACAATTATGGTGGAAGGCAAGGAGGAGCAAGTCACATCTTCTGTGGATGGCAGCAGGCACAGAGAGAGTCTGTGCAGAGAAACTCCCGTTTTTAAAAACATCAGATCTCATGAGACCCATTCACTCTCACAAGAACAGCACAGGAAAGACCTACTCCCGGAATTCAATCACTTCCTGCTGGGTTCCTCCCACGACATGTGGGAATTGTAGGAGTTACAATTCAAGATGCGATTTGGGTGGGGACACAGCCAAACCATATCAGCATCCATAGGCAACATTTACTGTTTTGATCACCTATTACAATTTGCATTTTTTCTGGATTAGGACACCCTCAATTTCCTTTGGAGAATCATTTCTCCAGGACTCTATCCCTGTGGATTGTGGATTCGGTGAGGGCTCGCTCCTTTCTCCAGAGGCAGCGCATGTGACCAAGACCTGACTAATCAGGAGCAGGCAGGTGACCCAAACTGAGCCAATCAATATAAATCCAGGGACTTACACCTGAGACACTGAGTAAAGGCGTCTCTCCTGTGCTGAAATATAATCTGGGAGGATGAGAGCTGAGGGAGCTGCCGACTGAATGATAGAAAGAAACTGAGTCCTAGTGACATCATTTGGGCTCCTGGATCAAGTCAAGCCTGAAAATCACTGATACAGTTTGGCTCTGTGTCCCCACTCAAATCTCATGTTGAATTGTAATCCCCATTGTTGGGGGAGGGACCTGGTGGGAGGTGATTAGATCATGAGGGTGGATTTCCTCCTTGCTGTTCTCACAATAGTGAGTGAGTTCTCATGAGATTTGGTGGTTTAAAAGTGTGTAGCACCTCCTCTGCTCTCTCTCTCTCTCCTGCTCCACCATGATAAGACATGCTGGCTTTCCCTGTGCCTTCTGCCATGAGTGTAAGTTTCCTGAGGCCTCCTCAGCCATGCTTCCTGTACAGCCTGTGGAACTGTGAGTCAATTAAGCTTCTTTTCTTGATAACTCACCCAGTCTCAGGTAGTTCTTTATGGCAATGTGAGAGAAAGTTAATACAGACACTGAGACTTTTCAATAACAACCCCAAACCCTTTGCCTACAACAATTTGAGTTGAGTTTTTGTCACTTGCAACAGGAAGAGTCTTAACTGATGTTATATCTGAAGAGTCTTAACTGATGTTGCATTGGACTATGGACCTTTGTATTATACATGGTAGCTTGTGCCTCATTTCTAAAGATTTATTTGTTTTTCTTTAAAAACTTGTTTATGTCTTCTTAAAAAATATAATAAACTTTTGTGATTTTTGAGAACTTTTGGAGATCTTCATGAATCCCTAATTATTAGTTACCCTTGTAGCATAGAATTATTCCCTATATCAGCAATGTCCACATGAGATAGCAACAAATCAAAGACAAAAATGCTGCAGTGGGATTTGGATGCTTGGGTCATGCACCAGGGACTTGGGGCACAGGATTCTCAAAATTAATGTTTCAGCTTTTTTTTTATTGCTACATGATGTAGACTTCAGAATAAAGAGTAGACTACCTCTACAGTGCTAAATCCTCAATGCCAGACATTAACTATATTTCCTTACTACGTTAATTTGTCCTACTGCAATTTATTTCCTTTCTCTGTTATTTCATCAAGTCAGAATCCCTCCCTCCCTCCCTCCCTCCCTCTTCCTTTCCCTTTCTCTTTTCTTTTCCCTCCCTTTCCCTTCCTTTCTGTCTTTCCTTCTGAGACAGGGTCTTGCTCTGTCACCCAGGCTGGAGTGCAGAGGCATGATCTCAGCTAATTGCCGCCTCTGCCTCCTGGGCTCAAGCAATTCTCCCATCTCAGCCTCTTGAGTAGCTGGGACTACAACGTGATCCACCACACCTGGGTACTTTTCGTATTTTTTTGGGTAGAGACAAGGTTTTGCCATGTTACTCAGGCTGGTCTCCAACTCCTGGGCTCAAGCAACCCACCTGCCTTGGCCTCTCAAAGTGTTGGGATTACAGGCATGAGCCACTGCACCCAGCCTAGAATTTTCTTTTGAAAGCCTTCGTATCTAAGATCCAAGCCTCTTGAGTAAGTCTGTAGCCTAACTATATTTGGTACCCACTAAAGCAAAACAAAAATATTGGAAATGTTCTAGCTCCTGGTTTATTTTAAAAGAAATTTAATCTTTCCCTAAAGTCCACAGTTTATTGACCTTTACATTTTAGATTTTTTGTGCTTGTTGATACAGTGAAAGCAGAGACATTTAAATGAGTTTTACTTTAAGAGAAGCTGGTATTTGAGAAGTAAGATTTATGAAATGTCTATTTGAGGAGTGATTATTTGCATGTAAAATTATTTTTCACTTTAAACAAAGCTTTCTTTATGTTTCCTATTAATATTCACCCTAGTGAGTTAACTATTTGACTTAATGTATAAAATTTTACTTAAAATTCTAGAATTTCAGAGCAAGAAGAGTACTTGAAGATACTTTAATATTTGAGGAAGTGAAGGAAAGAGACAAGTTAAACATTTTGTCCCGGCTGGGCACAGTGGCTCACATCTGTAGTCCCAGCACTTTGGGAGTCCGAGGTTGATGGATCTTTTGAGGTTAGGAGTTCGAGACCAGCCTAGGCAACATGGCAAAACCCTGTCTCTACTAAAAATATAAAAATTAGCTGGGCATGGTGGTGCATGCCTATAATCCCAGTTACTTGGGAGGCTGAAGCTGGAGAATTCCTTGAACCCAGGAGGGGAAGGTTGCAGTGAGCTGAGATTGTGCCATTGTACTCCAACCTGGCTGACAGAGGAATACTCAATCTCTCTCTCTCTCTCTGTCTCTCTGTCTCTCTCTGTCTCTCTCTATCTCTTCCTCTCCCTCCCTTCATCTCTCCCTCCCTCCCTCTCCATATATATAACTTTTTCCCCCCAGCTAATGGTTGGTTACTAGTAGTTGGTAGATTGGTAATAGGTAGATTATATTACTTTTCTTGAGTATTTGCTCCTGTCCCTGTAAGAGGATTACACAGCCCTGCCTGTCACCTGTGCCTGCTTGTGCCTCCGTATAGGTGGAGAACATTACTCCATTCCATTTTCAGACTTGGCCATGTCACTTACTTGGGTCAATGGAAGAGACAGTAAATGTGCCACTTCTGAGACAAAGCTGAGTTGAGTTGAAGTCTGGCTTTTCCTCAACCACTCCCACATCAGTAATTCTAAATCAGGAATTTTAGCTGGCATTTGGTCACTGGTGGTGGCAAAAGTTGACTCACCAGGCCAGTTCTGTGGCACTGAAGCTGAGCCTTGAGACTGTTGCTCCAGCTTTCCACATGATTTTGTGAGCTATTAATACCCTTTAATAAATCCCTTTTCTGCTTAAACTAACTGATAAGGGTTCTTTTCTTTTTTTTTTCAATTAAGACATATCCTCTCTATAGACACATTTTCAGAAACACCTTTTTTTTTGTGATGAAGAGTTCACCTGCATGCTTTCTGAAGAGATGATAAATAGGTATATTTAGCAAGCTTTCTGAAGAAATGGGAAATAGGTATATTCAGCATTTAGTATTAAACACATGGTATGTTTAATACTTTATATGATCCCCCCAGTGATCAAGTTGGTGTAGATTAAAAAGATATTTTACTCGGGATAGGTGAGTCCTACACAGGAAGCTGTGAAGGACCAAGAATGCTCACAGTCTTCTATGGAAATGGAAATTGCCATAAACTTTTTTTGGTATGAAATTTATTAGTACAGGTTTGAAGAGCCTTAGTATTCTGCATGTCATTTATTTCATCCATAATATATTTTTCTTCATAGAAATAGTTTAATAATTACAGGGCTGGCCAAGTAGAAGGATGGGAGTTAATTCTCAAATCTGTCTCCCAGATAATTTGAAAGCTAGGGTTTCTTAAGGATAGTTTGTTAGGCAGGGGGCTAGGGAATGGAGAATGCTGATTGGTTGGGCTGGGGATGGAAGTATAGGGCTGTCAAAACTGTCTTTGTGCAGTGAGTCAGTTCCTGGGTGAGGGTCATCAGTCTGGGAGGTGTTAGTTATTCTCCTTGAATGCAAAGTCTGAAAAACACCTCAACCGCCAGTCTTAGGTTTTACAATAGGAACACAGCATATAGGGGCGATTAGGGAACTTACAAATTTTGTGCCCATGCCGTGTGTCTCCTGAGCAGTAAACAATGACTAGTTATCATTTATGCATGGGTCTTAGCAGAATTCAAGCCCCTACCATAATTCTAACCTCATGGCCTGTCATTAGTTTTACAAAGGCAATTCTCTCCTTGAACAAGGAGGGGCCATTGTTATCCTTGCTTTAAGGTTAAACTATAAACTAAATTTCTCCCATAGTTAGCTTGGCCTATGCCCAAGAAAGAGCAAAGATGGTTAGTTTGAGAGGTTAGAAGCAAGATGGAGTCAGGTATGTCAGATTTCCCTCTCCTTTATAATTTTTGTAAAGACAGTTTCCATCCCCTCTTTGAGCTTGACCATACCTCGTTCTTGAGCTGTGAGCTACAGAGATGGGAAAAGGCTAACAATTGCTTTAATTCTTGCTGACAGGGGTGTAGTTGGGGTAGGAGTTGGCCCCCTGGTAAGAGGAATAAAACCATTTTGCAATTGTCCGCTATTCACGGGTACCTTGTGGGGGTCTTGTGTTAGTCAGGGTTCTCCAGAGGGATGGAGCTAATGGATATATGTATATATGAAAGGGAGTTTATTAAGGAGAATTGACTCACAGGATCACATGGTGAAGTCCCATAATAGGCCGTCTGCAAGCTGAGGAGCAAGGAAGCCAGTAGTGGCTCAGTCCAAGTCCTAAAACCTCAAAAATAGACAAGCCAATGGTGCAGCCTTCTGTCTGTGACTGAAGGCCCAAGAGCCCTTGGTACACTGCTGGTATAAGTCCAAGAGTCCAAAAGCTGAAGAACCTGGAGTGTGATGTTTGAGGGCAGAAAGCATCCAGCACAGGAGAAAGATGAAAGCCAGAAGATTTAGCAAGCCAGTGTATCCTACCTTCTTCTGCCTGTTTTATCTAGCCATGTTGGCAGCCGATTGGATGGTGCCCACCCACATTGAGGGTGGATCTGCGTCTCCCAGTCCACTGACTCAAATGCTAATCTCCTCTGGCAACACCCTCACAGACACACCCAGAAACAATACTTTGCATCTTTCAAGCCAATTAAGTTGACACTTAATATTAACCATCACAGGTTCCAAGGCTTGTGTGACAAAGATACCAGTAATCTCGTCTGCAGTTTTAGCACAGCACTAAAATAAACAGCAGACTGTAAGATAATGAGTCCTAACATAAGAACTGAAAGGTCTAGCTTCAGAAGCTCCTGTGGAACAGATCTGAGGTCTTCATCCATCAATTCTCTGACAAAACTTTATTTTAAGGACAAATCAGGGATGTATGTAAAGATACAGCAAAAGGATGTTCACAATAGCACTATTTAGAATAATATTTATAAGGAAAATGATAGTGTTTATTTATTTATTTATATTTAAGATGGAGTCTTGCTCTGTCACCCAGGCTGGAGTGCTGTGGCGTGATCTCAGCTCACTGCAACCTCCGCCTCCTGGCTTCAAGTGATTCTTCTGCCTCAGCCTCCTGAGTAGCTGGGATTACAGATGCGGGCCACCACACCCAGCTAATTTTTGTTTTTTTAGTGGAGACAGGGTTTCACCATGTTGGCCAGGATGGTCTCGATCTCTTGACCTCGTGATCCGCCTGCCTCGGCCTCCCAAAGTGCTGGGATTACAGGCGTGAGCCACTGCACCTGGCCCGATAATAATATTTATAATAAAAACTTGGAACTTAATGTCCCAAGAACTGTAGGACAATTACAAAAGATGTAATGTATGCAAAATGAGACTTTCAGAAGGAGAGGAGAGAAAGGAATAAAAAAGTTATTTGAAGTCATAATGACTGAGAACTTTCCAAAACATCAAATCACAGATCTAGGAAGCTCAGAGAACACCAAGCAGGATAAATATAAAAATGTCTACATGTAGCCATATTGTATTCAAACTGCAGAAAATCAAAGACAAAGAGGAAAGACTTCAGACAGACTCATCATTATCATCCTTCAATAGTCACCGTGTGTATGTTGGATGATTTCCTCCTGGGGTTCGTTGGTTGCCCATGATGGATAACATAGCCACAATCCTACCATGCCTTCTTCATCTCTGACTCTAAGGAGTCACCTTCCTTTCCACTGTTGCCTGGTTCTGTAGTCTGTAACATATTCATAAGCTTTGTGCAGTGGCAGTATCACAGCCAATGAGGTTTATCCAAGGCATGATTATTGCTAATTGAAACAAAGTCATTGTGCAAGAGAGTGGGATTTGTAGTTAGCTACATCTAGATTTTTAAATCCCTGCCCCACTGTTTACCAGTTGGATAAATTTGGGCAAACTACTGTCTGACTCTCTTCATCTGATAAATGAAGATAATAGCAGTTATAAGACTGTTGTGAAAAAGCAGTTACTACAAATGGGAGCTGGATGCTCATAACTTTTTTATTTTTAAGACGGAATCTCACTCTGTCACCCAGGCTGGAATGCAGTGGTGGGATCTCAGCTCACTACAACCTCTGTCTCCCGGGTTCAAGCGATTCTCCTGCCTCGGCCTCCTTAGTAGCTGGGTCATTGCTTTTCTTCTGACCTGCCCTATCTTTCAGGTATCTGAGCCAGTTCAAGGGATTCTGGTTTTCTTTGCAGGACTGTCCTTTCACTGGTCCAGAATCTTGCCTTCTGTTCATAATTCTTGCTTCCTCTCTGGCCTTTTTTCTTTCCTCATGTGGATGTTTGGGGTCCCATTATTTTGCTTCTTGATTTTGTCTGTAACTCCACTAGTTCAGGAGTGGTGACTTACCCTCTCCACTGCCCTGGCTTGTTCTGATTTGAGCTCCACCCCATCAGGTCCCTCCATAGCTGGCCGTGTAAACTTGGCAAAGTCACGTAAAGTCCTGTGCCATACCTGTGCTTCTTTACAGCAGATGCCCATCAGACCAAAACATAATGACCAGATGAGGGAAGAGATGGCCTTTGCCTCACAAATGTCATAAAAGGATGGAAAATTGAAAGCAATGAACAGAGAACCTTGGAAAAAATCATATTTTTTTTTCTCCTGAAAAGACTCTTCACTGTCAAAAAGAGTAAGGCAAAAAATATATAGTTCAAAGCACTTAGAAGCAGAATTATCTCTAAGGAGAGTACTTTTAATTTTGGATGTCAATGGCTCCTTTATAGATTTTGTGCTTTTGAATGAATTTGTTCAGTAGGAATTTCAGGAAGACCGGCTACATGGAGAATTAATCATACCTATAAGCCTTTGAATGTGAGTACGTTTATTATCTTAATATGGCCATTATCTTCAGATGGTAATAAATGTTCATTATAGAAAATCTAGATAATACAAAAACCCTTAAAGAGAAAATAACCCAGAAATAATCCTAACATTGTGGTATATTTCCTTGTCATTTATTTTTCTTTACAAAATTTGGATCCGATTTTACCCACAGTTTGACATCCTATATTTTGCACTTAGCAGTATCTGTTGAGTGTTTCACTACATTCTTAAATGTAACACCAAGATGTTAATTTTAATGGCCGCTTGTCATGCTATCAAATGATGATCTTATGACTTAGTCAGCCTCTGGTTTGTTATGAATGAGCTGCTTTTTGTGCCTGTGTCAGCTGTTGCAGGCTGTGGCCATGTGAGCATCCTGTAATGCAATGCCCTTGGCTGTGCCTCTGAGGCTTGCACATGCCTTTGTTGACAAGTAATTTCTTTGTTCTTTCTTTTTTTTTTTTTGAGACAGAGTCTTGCTCTGTTGCGAGGCTGGAGTGCAGTGGTGCAATCTTGGCTCACTGCAACCTCTGCCTCCTGGGTTCAAGCGATTCTCCTGCCTCAGCCTCCCAAGTAGCTGGGACTACAGGTGCGCACCACCATGCCCAGCTAATTTTTGTATTTTTAGTAGAGACAGGGTTTCACCATGTTGGCCAGGATGGTCTTGATCTCTTGACTTTTGATCTGCCCGCCTTGGCCTCCCAAAGTGCTGGGATTACAGGCATGCACCACCACGCCCGGACAAGTAATTTCTTTTCCAGAGTGGGGTGCTTCCTAGTAAGGCCAGCATCTTCAGGAAGTGGTAAAGGAATGAAAATCCTCACACTCAAGATTCCCCTTGGTAGGAATGACTTCCACTGCCAAGCTGGAGTTTGGGATTGGCTGGGCTAATGTGGCCGTGTTGTAGTGATCCAGGGGGTGTTTGTGGGTGAGTGCATGTGTCTGTGTGTGTGTGAGAGAGCGTAGGTCAATAAGGCCATCCACCACAAAATTCTCATGCACCCTCCAAGGACTGTGCAATTTTATCTTTTCTGAGATGATTCCCCCTTTGTGTTTTTGTCTGAGATGACTTCCCTTTCGCTTTGCTTTGATGATTTTTATTTGGACACTGTGGACTGAGTGTTTTAAAAACAGTTATTTGTTTTCTTGCAGTTCTGGAGGCTGGAGGTCCCAGATCAAGGTGCTAGTGGGTTTAGTTTCTACTAAGGGGTGTCTTCCTGGCCTTTGTCATATCTCTTTGCAGATGGCCTCCTTCTCACTGTGTCCTCACATGGCCTTTCTCCATGCTCATTGGAGAGAGAAAGAAAGAGAGAAATCTTTTCCTTTCCTTATAAGGTCACCAGTTCTGTCAGGTCAGGGCCCTACCTACCTAACCTTAGTTACCTCCTGAAGACCCTATCTCCAAATATAGCCACACTGGGGATTAGGGCATCAACATATGAACTTCAGTGGGACACAACATTCAGTCCATAACACCTACATTATGCTCTATTGTTTTTCCTACAGCATTTATCATCTTTTAAAATACGGCTGGGTGCAGTGGCTCACACCTGTAATCTGGCTCTTTGGGAGGCTGAGGTGGGAAGATCACCTGAGGTTAAGAGTTCAAGACCAGCCTGACCAACATGGTGAAACCCCATCTCTACTAAAAATTCAAAAATTAGACAGGCGTGGTGGCACGTGCCTGTAATCCTATTTACCCAGGAGGCTGAGGCGGGAGAATTGCTTGAACCCAGGAGATGGAGGTGACAGTGAGCTGAGATCACACCACTGCACTTCAGCCTGGGCAACAGAGATTCGGTCTCAAAAAAAAATTTTTTTTTTTTTTTTTTTTTTTTACTAAGTTTGTTTTTACCTGTTCTCTACTAGTAGAGTATAAGCTCCAGGAGGGCAAGGATCTTTGTTTGTTATTCATGGATGTCTTCCAGGACCCTAGAAGAGTACCTGCACCTGGTAAGTATAAAATGAATGATTGAGGTCAGCAACCATGGCTGTCAAGGTAGGGGAGTGAAAAGAAAAGGAGACAGTGAAGTCCTGGTAATACGCAGAAAATCCTCTCCCCCCTGCCCCCGCCGAAATACGGGATGTCTAGAAGGGGAATTGAGAGTTATCCTACTCTAGAACTGTCAATACCTTGTCCTGCAACATGTGAAAATGTCATTTGATTGGGCAGGATGTTGGGGAGAACACAAGTTCAAACTTGTGTCTCCTTGTGTTGCTATGGGGGCAATGGTGCCATAGTCTACTCAGTCTACTATAACAAAATACCATAGTCCAGGTGGTGTTAATGACAGAAATTATTTCTCACAGTTCTGGCAGTCCGAGATCAGGGTGCCAGCATGGTCAGTTTCTGGTGTGGGCTCTCTTACTGGCTTGTAGACAGCTGCCTTCTCACTGTGTCTTCATGTGGCAGAGAGAGAACTCTGGTATCTCTTCCTCTTCTTATAAGGGCACTAATCCCATCATGAGGGCCCCACCTTCATGAACTCATCAAAATCCAATTACCTCCAAAGACCCCATCTCCAAATGCCATCACATTGGGCATTAGTGCTTCAATATATGAATTTTTGGGGACTGCAATTCAGTCTATAAGAGATGGTGTAGCAGGTGATTAGGACTTTCAGGATCCAGCCTCAGGAGGAGTCAGGTTGGAAGCAGATGGGATGCTGTCCACGTAAGCCATGTCTCCTCAGCCTGGAATTCAGCGATTGGAAAACACTGAGGCATTGCATAGGCCGAGGGGCGTCGTGGTGCACTCACTTGGGTCAAAACCTGGCTGGGGGGCTGCCATTTACTCATCACTTTTCCAGATCTTGAGGAATTGTAGTCACTTACAGGTCTAATTTCTTATAAATCGTAATCTAATTTCTTACAAATCGTAATCATAATTGTTCGTTTCTTACCAATCCCTCCCTAAGTGCTAGGATTACAGGTATGAGTCACCGCGCCCAGCAGGAACATGGTGGGTTTTTACATTTTGTTTATATCATTTATGTCTCTCGATGAGGTTTTGTAGTTTTCTTCATATCCTCTCCTTTCTTTGTAACAGTTAAATTCTTAAGTGTGTTATAGTTTTTGTTGTTATCTAGAATGGAAGAGGTTTCCAATATGTTTTCTAATAATTAAATGCTATTATATTGGAAAGTATTGATATCTATTTATTTTTCTTCTATTAAGCTGTCTTATTGAACTGTTTGGAGTTTCCAGTCATATTTTTGTATATAATGATAGTTTTGCATGCTCCTTTCCAAAGGTTATAACAGTTATTTTTGTTTCCTGCCCTATTCTTGACCTCTAATATATTAAATAGTAGCCTGGTGTGGTGGCTTATGTCTGTAATCTCAGCACTTTGGGAGGCCGAGGCAGGTAGCTCGCTCGAGCCCAGGAGTTTGAGATCAGCCTGGGCAACATGACAAAAGCCCGTTTCTACAAAAAAATGCAAAAAAAAAAAAAATTAGCCGGACATGGTGGTACATGCCTATAGTCCTAGGTACTAGGGAGGCTGAGGTGGGGTCCTCGCTTGAACCCAGAAGGTGAAGGCTGCAGTGAGCTGTAAGTGTGCCACTGCACTCCTGCCTGGGTAACAGAGGGAGACCCTGTCTCAGAAACCAACGTGTATGTACATATGTGAGAGAGCATATTTATCTTGGTCCTGATTTTATGGAAGTGTCTCTGAAGTTTCACTGTGTGCCGGTCCACCCTGTCCCGTTTGCCTTAACATTTTTCCTTGCCCTTCCCTGCTCTGTTGTACTGCAGTGGGCTGAAATCAGCATGTCTCAAGTTTCCCATGTCAGCTGGCTTCCCGCTGAGTGCAGGCAGTGGGAGGTCCTGGCAAGAGATTGGTGAACAGAAGAAAGGGAGAAGCCCAGGCATTCCTCCTCTATTCTCTGCTGCAAGTAGCAACTCTAGCAGCAGCTGCATCTATTTCATGGCTTCAGCTCTGGCCAGACAGGTGTCTCCGTGGTTCCAGCTTCTGTTGGGCAAAGCTGGTCCCTGGTTTCAGGAAATACTCCTTCCTTTTTTGTTTCTTCAGCTGGGCTGCCCTTAGTCCCCAGCAAGAGGGTCCCTTCCCAGCCCCACATTTTAGAGGGCTCTGCATATTCCAAACATACACAAATAACTGAACTGAAGATCTCATGGTTGCCTCTGTGTCTTGAGTTCCTGCATCAGAGCTGCACAGCCTGGACTGTGACCCTAAACTTCTGCTCTTCTGGTTAACACTGAACAGGTCCCAGGGAAATGCTCTGAGATGCCTCGTGGCCTGTATCCTCAAAACAAAAGACAACTGCATCTGAGTGCCATTAAGTGTTTCGGGTTGTATGGCTCCTGATGTTGGGGATGGATACTGCTTTGCCGTGCTGAGAGGATCTGAGAGTAGAAGCACTTAGACACAAAAGAGGACAAAATGATTAACTTGTCAGTCTTTTCTCCCAGACAGCATGCGTTCAGTAGATTTTTGAATAAGGACGTATAATTTCCCAGAAGGCATGGGTATTCATTTTCTATCTTCCTTTTGCGTTCCAATTCATGGTTCTGGAGTTACACGGGAATTAGGATGATATTTTGCAACAGTTGTACGTGGTAACAGAGGACTATTTTGCAATATTAAGCAATTTGTGTTGCTCTTAACTATATTTCTCAACCCAACCTGAATTTTGGCCTAAAATACAGAAACATGCTAATATCACATATTGCACATGGTTTAATGTGTTACTGAGAGATGTGGTCTCAACTTGAGCCAATAGTCATAATATTCTTTGGAGAAATTAAAAGATTATAGGTATTTGTGATATATCTTTAATCTATCCACAGACAAAACACATTTAAATTTGATCTTATAGCCCCCTGAAGACATATGATAGAAATGCTGATTAAAAAATGCTGCTAAAGCCATTGAATTTTATTTAGAAAAGACACAAGGTATACTAGATATATGGCGTACCAGCTACCTGAAACAACAGATGATGCTTAGATACAGAGCAAAATGTGGTCTTTGGTGGAAAAGGAAATTAATTTTGGATTTGTGCTATCCACAATTCTTTGATAGGAACTATTTCTTGTTATTAATAATGTAAACAAACTAGGTAGGAGGTCCTGAAAGGGAGTCTTCCTTAAAAGGGTTCTAGCGTAGTTTCCTTTCTTTTGAGGATTTTTAACATATAAGCCAAAGAAAATCCAAGCATTAAATTGAAAAAAATGTAAAAAAATAATGTACAGAAACAAAAATCCTTAAAAATTCAGATCTAAGTTTGGCAGTTTCTCACTTAATTTTTAAAATATATTCTTAACTTTGAAAGAAAATATTTTTCCTGAATAGAAATGAACTGCATGTGAAATAAAAATGATATTCTAATAAGATATTAGGACATTAGAACAAGAAAGTGAAAATGTTTTTATGACTTTAGTTGAGCATGGTGGTGCATGCCTGTTGTCTCAGCTACTGGGAGGATGGGGCACGAGAATCGCTTGAACCAAAAAAAAAAAAAAAAAAAAAAGACTTTAGAGGAGGAGATTCATTATCCCAAAGTAATATGTATAAAAACTATTTTCCAGTCATTATAGATCAAGATATGGTCTTAGAGAGAGATTTTAATAAATTAAGCAATGTGTTTTGATTTTTGTTTTTTTTAATCCTAATGTTGGATATTTGAAAGAAGAACTTAAGAAATGTTATATGGATCTAGATATTACTTTAAGAGATGGTAAAAATAATGGTATATATGATCATGATTTATATAATAAGAGTAAAATGTAGTATTGTTCTGCACTAATAAGAACTTTCCGTATATGGTTGTTATAGTGCTTGAAAATAACATGTAAAATTTCAAAATAAGTATGCTTTAAAAATTTTGCCAATACTTCCAATAAAAGTGTTACCATCACAGTAGAGTGAAATTTGTTCAAGTTGAAGTTAATAATAATAAAAAACCTATTTGTCTGGGCATGGTAGCTTATATCTACAATTCCAGCACTTTGGGCGCCCAAAGTGAACAGATCACTTAAGCCCAGAAGTTTGAGACCAGCCTGGGCACCATGGTAAAACCCCATCTCTACTAAGAATATAAAAATTAGTCGAATGCGGTGGCATGCACCTGTAGTCCCAGCTTCTCAGGAGGCTGAGGTGGGAGAATCTCTTAAACCTGGGAGTTTGAGGCTGCAGTGAGTTGTGATGGCACCACTGCACTTCAGCCTCTGCAACAGAGACCCTGTCTCAAAACAAAACAAAAAACTATCTAAAAGTTACAACGAATCAAAAAGTTGTTAAAAACATTTGGCATTACCATCAATAGAATATAAGTTATGTGAAAATCTTGATTATAACAATAGGATTAATGATTTTTCTGGAGTAAACATAAAAAAACAAAAAATGTATGTGTAATTAGTTATGAATTATGAAATGCTTTTATTTTACTATTTATTTGAACATTGCTGGTTCACCAGCACATGCTATTTTGCCAACTTTTATTTACATAAGAAACATAACTTGCTGGACATGGTGGCTCATGCTTGTAATCCCAGTACATTGGGAGGCCAAGGCAGGAGGATCACTTGAGCCCAGGAGCTTGAGGCCAGCCTCGGTAATGTGGTGAAACCTCATCTTTACCAAAAAAATACAAAAATTAGCCAGGTGTGGTGGTGCACATCTGTAGTCCCAGATACTCAGGAGGCTGAGATGGGAGGATCACTTGAGCCCAGGAATTTGAGGTTACAGTGGAGTATATCACTGCATTCAAGTCTGGGTAACAGAATGAGACCCTGTCTCTATTAAAAAAAAAATAACTTTACATATATTTATTTCAAAATCTTGTCATCATAAAGGCATTTGTTAGAAAGATAGAACACACTTTGATTTAACAATTTGTCATTTGACTTATTTATTTATTTATTCTTTTGAGATAGAGTCTCACTCTGTCACCCAGGCTGGAGTGCAGTGATGGCATCTCGGCTCACTGCAACTTCTGCCTCCTGGGTCCAAGTGATTCTCCTGCCTCAACCTCCTGAGTAGCTGGGAGTACAGGCGCTCGCCACCACGCCTGGCTAATTTTTTTTTCTTTTTGTATTTTTAGTAGAGATGAGATTTCACCATGTTGGTCAGGCTGGTCTCGAACTCCTGACCTCATGATCTGCCTGCCTCGGCCTCCCAAAGTGCTGGGATTACAGGGGTGAGCCACTGCATCCCGCTGTCATTTGACTTATTTTAAACATTGAGGCATATGGTATGTGGACCTTCATCTGTATGCTTGCTGTGGGATCTCTCAATGTTGCTTTTAACCCAGGGTGCTAGTGGCTTCCTGCTGTCAACTTACTGTTGCCTGCTTGACTTTTTACCCTTTGATTTTGCACAAATAAATAGATACATGTATATTTTCTTATGCTCCTTTTTTTTCTGTATGAAAAGTAGAGTTATGGGTTGAAGTCCTAACCCCCAGTTCCTCAGAATGTGATCTTCTTTAGAAATAGCATCATTGTGGCCAGGTACAGTGGCTCACGCCTGTAATCCCAGCACTTTGGGAGGCCGAGGTGGAAGGATCATGAGGTCAAGAGATCGAGACCATCCTGGCCAACATGGTGAAACCTTGTCTCTACTAAAAATACAAAAATTAGCTGGGTGTGGTGGCACACATTCCCAGCTACTTGGGAGGCTGAGGCAGGAGAATCACTTGAACCTGGGAGGAAGAGGTTGCAGTGAGCGGAGATTGTGTCACTGCACTTCAGCTTGGGAGACAGAGTGAGACTCTATCAAAAAAAAAAAAAAAAAAAGAAAGAAAAAGAAATAGCATCACTGTAGATGTAATTAATTAAGTCAAACCAGAGTAGGGTAGGTCCGTATACCAATATGACTGTTGTCCCCATAAGAAGAGGGAAATTTGGAGATGGAGATGCACAGAGGAGTGATGTGAAGATACACGAGAAGATAGTCACGTGATGACATGGGCAGACAAGCACAGAAGGATATCTGCTGGGTCATAGAGGCATGTCTTTTTTTTTTTTTTTTTGAGGTGGAGTTTCACTCTTGTCGCACAGGCTGGAGAGCAATTATCTTGGCTTGGTGCAGTCTCGGTTCACTGCAACCTTTGCCTCCTGGGTTCAAGCAATTCTCCTGCCGCGGCTTCCCAAGTAGCTGGGATTACAGGCATGCACCACTACACCTGGCTAATTTTGTATTTTTAGTAGAGACGGACTTTCTCCATGATGGTCAGGCTGGTCTCGAACTCCCGACCTCAGGTGATCCACCTGCCTTGGCCTCCCAAAGTGCTGGGATAACAGGCATGAGCCATCATGCCCAGCCGTCTTTTTCATCTTAACAGTGACTCCAAATTGCCCCGTAGAGTGGCTCTATCAGCTGATGCTCCCACCAGATGTGCATGAGAATATGTTTCTCTATGCCCAGCCAACACTTGATATTAACAAACATGTACATATTTTCCCCATCTGGTGGGTAAAAAAACAGTATTTCAAAAACATTTGTATTTCATAGATTACTAGTGAGGTTTTTTTCATGTTAATTTTCCATCTGAATTTCTTCTTCTGTAAATTCTCTTTTTATAAAATTTGCACATTTTTTTCTGTTGTGTTATTTGTTTTATTCCTAGTAGTTTGAAATATTTCTTTATGTAAGAGATGATCTTATTCATTTAAAATTATCTCTAGGAAGACCTTTTACATATCAAGAATGTTTGTTGGGTTTAATTGGTGGTCTTTTTAGCTTCTAGTGAGACGATCAAATGATGTTTATTTGACCTATTGATATGAGGCACCTATAATTGTAAGAATCTTAAAAACCAGAGCAGTTAGATGTTATGTGGGCAAGAGGAATGATGCCAAAGTGGAGCTTTCAAAACATGTTTGGAGCATGTATCTTTGAGAGTGAGGAAGTCATCTTTGGAGGATAGGTTGAAGCCCTGGGCAGGGTCTTATAGACATGTAAAAGGTCTGAGCTTTACAGTACAGACAAGGTGAAACCAGTGCAGAATTTTATTTTATTTTTTTTTAAGACAGAGTCTCGTTTTGTCACCCAGGCTGGAGCACAGCAGCACAATCTCCACTCACTGCAGCCTCCACCTCCTGAGTTCAAGTGATTCTCATGCCTCAGCTTCCTGAGTAGCTGGGATTGCAGGCCTGCACCACCATGCCTGGCTGATTTTTGTATTTTTAGTAGAGACGGGGTTTTGCCATGTTGGCCAGGCTGGTCTTGAACTCCTGGCCTCTGGTGATCTGCCTTCCTTGGCTTTCCAAAGATGGGATTCCAGGCATGAACCACTGTGCTCGGCTCTATTATAGAATTTTAAAGGATAACTGTGGAATTTTAGAAGATTAATATGGTGGTGTGGTGGAAGAAGAAAAAAAAATAAAAGGAGAGGACTTAGATACCCTAGGGTGAGATGAAAAGAGCCTTTTACTGTAATGATTTTGATGAGGAAGAAGAGAAGGAAGGTAGTTAAACAACTAATACGACTCTCTAAAGCTGAGGGTTTCTTTCTTTCTTTTTTTTTTTTTTTGAGACTGAGTCTCGCTCTGTTGCTCAGGCTGGAGTACAGTGGCATGATCTCAGCTCACTGCAACCTCCACCTCCTGGGTTCAAGCAATTCTCTTGCCTCAGCCTCCCAAGTACCTGTAATTACAGGCACCCACCACCACGCCCAGCTAATTTTGTATTTTTAGTAGAGACGCGGTTTTCACCATGTTGGCTAGGCTGGGCTTGAACTCCTGACCTCAAGTGATCCCCTGCTTCAGCCTACCAAAGTGCTAGGATTACAGGCATGAGCTACCCCGCCCAGTCTTAAAGCTGAGATTTAGAAAGAAGATCTGCGGAGAAAAGAAGGATACCTGTTCCCCCATAAATACTAGCATGCCATTAACTTGGGAACTGTGCCAGGAGAGCTAGAGCTCAAAATAACTTTTGGGTTACAAATAATGTCCAAATTGTACAAAGTTAATTATGAAAAAAGAAACATATGTGGGGAAACTTTTCTCTGGACAAATTGTATATATGTATACACACACACACACACACACACACACACACACATATATATATACACACATATATATGTATATATATATTTGAGACAGGATCTCGCTCTGTTTCCCAGGCTGGAGTGCAGTGCTGCCATCATGGCTCACTGCAGCTACAACCTCCCAGCTTCAAGTGATCCTCCCACCTCAGCCTCCTGAGTAGCTTGGACCACAGGTGCATGCCACCACATCTGGCTTTGTAGACATAGGGTCCCACTATGTTGCCCAGGCTTGTCCCAACTCCTGAGCTCAAGCAATCCTCCCACCTCGGTTCCCAAAGTGCTGTGATTACAGGTGTGAGCCACTGCGCCTGGCCAAATTGTGTAATACTGTACTGATAGATGGCAAAGAGAAAGCACACCTCATGAACTTACTTTGCTTTCAATGGACAATGTCAAAGAGAGATTTTCAGGCTGAAGGTGGGGTATAGGGTAGAACCATATGGTAACTGAAAACAGTTCAGA
Source organism: Cacajao melanocephalus (assembly GCA_963573385.1). Lineage (NCBI taxonomy): Eukaryota > Metazoa > Chordata > Mammalia > Primates > Pitheciidae > Cacajao > Cacajao melanocephalus. The sequence continues at coordinate 13,161 of CAUYLG010001047.1, read as the reverse complement.
ATGGGTGAAGAAGTTGGAGGAAAACATCTGTCTGCTCCAGGTGAACTGTATTCCAGGAAATGGAGAGAACTTTCAACAATGTCTCAACCTTTGTTGGTGACTTTAGAGAGAGCCTGCAGAATGTTAATAACGCTTTAAAACAGGGAGTGGGTGGGTGTGAACAAATGAAACTCCAAATTTCAAAAACACAGATTTCACAAACTACAGATCAGTGATCTTAATGCCATTTTGGAGTAAGATTCTAGGAATGGCTTAAGAAGAGGATGACTTATGGGCTCCCAGAAAAGGAAGTGAGGACCATTAGAACTGCACATAAGTCATAGAAAAACATGACAGACTTACCAAAATTTCTTCATATATGGGTTTGCATGACTGCTGGATCAAAGAGGTATTACCCAAAAAGAACACTAACAATCAGGAGGCATCAGAAGCCAGAGAAGAGCAAGCATGAGAATGAACAAGGGTTATTTAGTCTGGAGGAAAGAAGGTGTAGGGAGAACATGATGGCTGATGTCAAGTGCAAGAAGGACCACTAAATGGAAGACAAATCAGGCCCCATCGGTGGGCCTTTAGAAAGCAAAAACAAAGGCCAATGAGTATAAGTTATGAGACGTAGGAGAAGGCTCAGTATAAGGAAGAACTGTCTAGCTACTTACATTGTCTAAAGTGGAATGGGCTGCTTGCAAAGTGATCTCTCCATCACTTCAAGTGTGCAAGCAGAAGCTGGTCATTCACTTTTTGGAAAATGTTCTAAAAGAGATTCATGCATTATTACATGTGTGTTTGACTCTAAAATCTCTTCTGATTTTGAGATCCTATGATTTGGGACAGTGTTGGTGCAAATGGGAAGAAATAGGTTGGAAACACAAAGATGATGCTGTAGCCAGCAGAGTGGAAGGAATCAGAAGCAGACAGTGGGAAGAGACTTAGATCACCTAGTTAAGAAAAGATGGTCATGCAATCATCTTAGCCTCGAGGACCAGGATCATCCCATAATGATAGACGGCTGCCCAAGGTAACTGTACTTCAAAGGAGGCCACAGATTCATGACTTTATTGGATTTTGGGGATTTCATCAAGGAAAAATATTTCAAAATAGAATTTTAATGATGTTCAGTAAGGAAGAGGATAGTGGACCATTTGGGTTCTCACTGCAAGCAGGGCCCGAAATACAGGACTGCTGAGGACCCTGGAGAATGGACCAGGCACATCCTTGGAAGCAGCTCTCAGGTATAGGTCAGGAGAAAATGCTAAAATCAAGAGCACTAGATGGGTGGCACAATGGAAGAGGGAGGAAAGATAAGGACAAAATAAACAGGTACATTTACTGGGAATGATCAACTGCCTGGACTGGTCTCAGGGGCACCACGTTCAGCTGGGTTTAAGGAGAGAGGAAAGCTGGGAACCAGGAGACTGGTCTTGAAGGCCTCCTGTGCCCTGATTTCCCTAGTGACCTTGTAGATGTCATTTCACCCCTCTCGTTCCTCCCTGTTATTAAATGCAGGTAGCATGTTGGTCTAAAAGTGCTCTGGACTTTAGTGAGGAAAATAACTTCAGAAATTTAAGATATTGTCTGCATGAATGCAAAGTGTTTGCACTTATTTGTTTATTCTCAAGGTTGGGGGAGGGTGCACCGATTAAGGGTGGGGGCTAGAAAAAAAGGTGAGGACACACTGGGGCCAGTCACTTGGCTCTATCTCAGCATCCTGGGGAAGCCAGAGGGCAGAGATCTGGCCAAGGGCGCACACCTGCATTCCCTTGACCAGCCAGGCACCCGAGAATCCAGCGGGCCGCCTCAGGCTCTGCTGTCCCTTGGGCAAATCCCATTGCAAAATCCAGGGGTGAAAAGTGAACGCGAGGCACGCCCCTCCCCCACTAGATGGCACTGAAACGCCTTGTTCGCGATTTTCAAAATGCAGGAAGGGGAGAGAGGAAAAAAAAAAAAGACAAAAAGAATATGGTGGAGGTGTGCTCATTTTGGCTCACAAGCCCCGTTGTGCAAAGAAGGGTGTGGGCCACTCTCTTTTCCCCCAGGATAACTCTTTACTCGGCAGTGCCGGACCTCGACTTTGGAGTGAGGGTAAAGACGAGGGGTGAGCAAGAGAGTGAAAAACCCAGCGTTTGATGCCGGGAGGGAGGCTCCCAGCATTTGCAGTGCTGTCTCACGTGAGCAGAGCAGGGGGGCTGAGGTTGGGATGAAGCGAGGCTTGCCTGGGGCCCACCTGCTCAAGGTCTGGGGTCCGGCGCTACCTCCCAGAGCCTCTGCAGAGCCTAAATCCAGCGGCCACCCTTACAAGATGATAAATCCCACATCGAGGTTTCCTTTCATCCCACCTCCCCTCCTCAGTGCTGGAGCTCTCCAGCGTTTTCAAAATATCTACCAACCCACCACCCCCATCCACCATTAAATTTCTCTCCTTGTTGTCTTGAGTGGATCGGCCAAATTTCTTCTTTCTTTTCCTGCTGAGGAGGGAGGGCAGGTGGAGGTGGGTGTGAGTCGGGTGCCTGGCTCTGGGGCTGGCCGGTTAACTCCGCGGCCGCTCTCAGCTCAGCCCTGGGTGGAAACGCCTGTAGCTAGCAAGGTAGCGCCTGTGGCTTTCCCGGGGGGAAAAAAAGATCAAATGCATACCAAGACACTGGCGGCCCAAACCGGGGACGCAGGGAGCTCGCTCGGCCCCTCCAAAGGCCGACTCGGCAATAAGCAATTTTTCCTTTAAATAACTGTGGTAGGTTTGAGAGAATTTTCCATGTCTGGAAAGAGAAACAGGAGCTGTAGGCAACATCCCTAAATTTACAATAGTGTATGTAAACATGCTACATACCACATATATGTATATGTGCATAAATATGGATGTGGTTGGGCACATACCTATCTAGACACCATTGACTTGCCTGGTCAAAGAATAAGGCTGAGACATTTTGTGCCTGGGAAATGGTGCAGTTTATCTTTAAGGAGGCTAGAAAAATAAGAGATGAGGCTCACGTTGCACGGATGACATCACTAGCTTTTGGCTGCGCGCTCGGTGTTCTCGTCTGTGGGTTTTAGCCAAGGCTGCAGCGCCCCGCGCCCGACTACAGAGCGCGGCAGCGGCTTCCTCCGGCGCCCGCACCCGGGCGATGCGATTTCCCCAGTCCCTTGGGCGCAGCCTGGGCTGTCGCACCTCCCGGGCACCAGCCGAGCCTGCGAGGCCTCGGAGCCGCCGCGGCTAGAGGAGGAGGCGACTAGGGGAAGCCGAGTGACCCAGCCTCCCTCCCCCACCCTCGCCCCATTCATCTCGGCGACCACCGAGCGCTGGGAGCCGGATCCTGGGACGCTGAAGCCGGGACGGGATTCTCTGCACGCTGCCGAGTGAGCCGGCATCTCGGCGCCGGGGTGGGCTGCGAAGAAAATGCTGAAATCTGAGAGCAGCTGAGCCCAGCTGGGCAGAGCAGACAGGGTGCCAGAGTGCCAGGGGCTGGAGAGAGGGGCGGATTGTTCCGAGGGGTCGGGACCAAGGTTGTCCTCGGTGCCTGCGGCATTTTCTTTGCACCTGGGCGGCCAGCTCCCGGGGCTCCCGGGTGCCAGATGAAGTGAGGCGGAGGCGTCGCGCGAAAGCCAGGTCCGGAGGCGGCCGGGTGGACACTCCAGGCAGAAGACGGCACTGGGAACAGCTGCGTGACGCCTGGGGGCTGGCGGCTGGGCCGGCAGCGCGCCGCGACGGCGTGACCTGTCCATGGTGTTGAAGGCACCGTGCGCCGAGATCCGAGCGCCGCTCACCGTGAGTGCTGTCCGGTGCGCCCTCCGCCGCGCAGCCCGCCCCTCGCGTCCGCCAGCAGCCGCCCAGTCTCCGCAGACCCCGGGCCGGGACTCCTCCGGTAACGCCGCCCGGGTGACCGCTCCGTCGGCCCGAGGGGCAGCTTGAATGGCCATGTCAGAGGCAGGCGCCCGGGGAGCTCGCGGGGGAAGGTCGGCCGAGACAGTGCGTCCGCGGGGAGCGCGCCTCTGAGAGCAGCACCCGGGTCAGAAGTAGCAACCGACCTGCGGGTGACCAGGGAACGGAGATTTTAAAAGGACCCGACCCCAGAGAGGAAGAACATTTCTGGGTGCGCACCCAGGTCCTTGCTTGCAGACGGAAGAGGGAGAGTCTCTGAGCGGGAGACCCAGGCGGGACTCGGGGCAGCCGGCCCCGGCGCCTGGAGGTTTCTTCGGCCTGCCAGCCGCATCGAGGGTGCTCCACTTCACCCTGTGGTCGGGTGGCACCTCCTGACAGCACCCCCCGGCTCCCTCCGAGAGACAGGCGAGTTCTGTCCCGTCACCACCCTGCACAAAGAAACCCCGGCAAGCCCCACTGCAGCCGAGGACGCTTGGCTTTTAGTTTCCGGCCCGAGGGCAGCGGCGCCTGAAGCCAGGCTGGGATTCCAGGCGGCTGCTGCGGGGCAGTCACTTCCTGCGGGGCGGGGAGGGGGTGGGAGGCGGCCGCGCTGGGTTCGCCGCCGCTGGAAGCTGCACCTGTCCCAGAGGATGCCCAAGAGCTCGCGGGAGCCTCTTCGGATCAGAACTTTTTAGGCCGCCCGCCCCCAACCCCGCAGTCCCCAGGCCGCGCACCAGTAGGTGGGGGCCGAGGGGGCGCCGAGGCGCGAGTCGCTCTCTTGCCCCCTCCCCCAGCTCAGCCGCCCTCCGCTTTGTTCCGGGCGCGGCGAGGGAAGGCGAGGCTGCGGCGGATCATGCCCATGGTGTAGCCGCCAAGCGGAGGCATGGCTGCCGGAAGGTTACTGCTCTACACGGGCCTCTCGCTAGCGCTCTGCGCCCTCGGCATGCTGGCCGTGGCCATCTGCTCGGACCACTGGTACGAGACGGACGCCAGGAAGCACAGGGACAGGTGCAAGGCCTTTAACACCCGCCGGGTCGACCCCGGCTTCATTTACAATAATAACAACAACTTGCCGCTCCGGGCGAGCCGCTCGCGCCTGGACCGCTGGGAGGGCAAACTCCTCCGGGCCCGGAATCGCCGGCAGCTCTTCGCCATGAGCCCCGCGGACGAGTGCAGCCGGCAGTACAACTCCACCAACATGGGCCTCTGGAGGAAGTGCCACCGGCAGGGCTTCGACCCCGAGATCGCCGCCCTCATTCGGAAAGGTAAGCGCCGGGCGCGAGGCGTGGCGCTGCGGAAAGCCCGGCGCCTCTAGGCCCCGCAGCCCCTCGCGTCTCCTCCGCAGGCCACACTAGGCTATCAGGGCTACCAGGTCTCCTGGTTCCAGGTGGTCCGGCTATCCAGGCCTGGCTGAGCCTCGGGGCCAGAACTTGCCTCTCTCAACAGCTGCTAATGAAGCGTGGTGCAGGCTTAACTCTCTCCCTCGCCTCTCCTCTTGCGCTTCTCTGTCGGGATTCGAGTGGAACCTCTTGGTGCAGGGTTCTTATCCAGGATAATGCTTCATCAGCCTCTGAGAAGAAGGGAATCTTGAACGTTGTTTGCGCTCTTAAAGGAAGCCCTTTAAGGAGTCATGCATGTGTCAGGGATAGACAAGCTGCTAATAATTTTTGTTGAACTGATTCAATCAAGGGAAAGTGGGGGAAACATTTCACAGAGGCGGCCTTATTCATACCAGAACTGTTTGCTGAGCGCTATACTATACGAGGAATGGTGCAGGCATTGGTCATAGAAACATGAATAAATCGCAGCCCCTGACCTGTAAGCAGCTCAAAGCCAGCTGACCAGCAGCATCGTTATCGCAATTCTTTATGTCTCCTTCTGAAGCAGTGGTTGACAGTAGTGACTTGTGTGCATTGAATATCAATAAGGTCTAACAAGTACAAAAAAAGTAGTTCTTTGGGTAACATCAAAGTGGGCATGTCAGATAAAAAAAAATAAGATTTTCAGAAAATGTATATAAAAATAATCAAAGTGTATACCAAAACATAAAACAAGCTGCATTTGCTAATGATAAAAAATTATTTGATATTTTAATGTGATCACATAACTTAAAAATTCTGCTTATCTGATGGAATTTGTAAACCTTGTATGATTTATACTCTGGGAACCATCCTGTTGTCAACTCACTGGAATATTGTTTGAATATTTATTAATATTGCTCTGAAGAAAGGAGTGTGTTCTCTTCTATGGTAGCTGCATTGCAGGAAGATGGGCAGATTTTATGAGTCTTGTTTTTTTCCCCTTGTGTTTCATTCTCTTCAACTATTAAATGGTGGTGTTGAGGTGACAAAGATGCTATTATTTTTGAGGCCAAGACAGAAAAGCAGTTCTTAATGTCTCATTATAATGCTGTGAGGTTTGCTGCTGTATTAAAATAATATTTATGAGAGCTGATGTTCTTTCAAAGAAGTGTTGCAATTGATCAGAAAAAAATTGTTAATTTGTAAAAAAGTCAATTGTTTAAGAATGACAAACAGTGGGTCTGGTCTAGGTAGCCAGGTCAGATTTAGGTGAGGTGACTTCAGAGAGGGACTCCATCTAAGTGTTTGTTTTGTACTTTCTTTAGAATGACTAGGGATTTTAGCTGATTTTGTTATGGGTGTGTTAACACGACCAAGATCCCATTTGCTTCACAATTAGGTTCTTATTGGAACAGGCTGACCCATTTGGAGCACTACCACTTTGCAAAGATGTACAGGATAGCAGGGGAGTCCAGAAGAAAGCAACTTGGGTTTGGATGTCAAGGCAGGAAAACAAGAGGACCTAGAATAGTTTTTGACGATGGGTGACTTTATAACAGTTTTCAGATTCTCAGATTTAGAAAGCATTATTTTATCCATAATTTTCTTCTTTAAAATTGAAATGAGAGGAAGTTAGCTGAAATGTGAGGGAGAATTCGTGTTAATAATGAACAGCAAACACTGGGAGAATTTGCCGAAAGAGATTCTTACATTTCCTTCTTTAAATGCCTTCTAGAATAAGAGAGGTATCCCGCCTGGTGCTGGTTAACCCCACTAGAGAAAGGGGGATGGAATTCATGGCTTCTGGTGGTTCCACTCAGGGCTTTGATTCCCTGTTGCTCCGCTTGGCAGTCTGACTAGAAAGGTTGACTTGGTCTGTGCACCAGAGGGATTGGTTGCCATAGTGACTTGTTCTTCCGGTGAAGCTGGAAACACAGTGGCAGGGAAAGGGATAGGGGAAGAATGTACAACATTTTGACTTTGTATCGACTGATTTTTTAATTGCAGCTACAGAAAATGGACATGGCACAGCAGGTGTATTGAATACACTGATACCTAGAGTTGGCAGGGCATTGTATTTCACTTGAACTAATGGAAATGCTGTTCCCCATCACCCAAAGTACAGCAATCACTGTCAGCGGCAAGCACCCGCTTACCATGGCGTTTCTGTCCATCTGACATTCTTGTTCGGTGTTATTGAGATAGATGGCATGCCAGCCTTACAAATCTTGAGAGAGTTAAGGTCACTATCTTCATTTTTAACCTCAAAACACAATCTTTGAAAACCAGATCCTCATTTTCTGAGCAGCAATAGACACATTTTGGAAATAAATGCATCTTATATTAGTCGAGTTCACGAGGAATTCCAATAACATATAGAACATAATTGTTATACTTAATCAGTGTTCTTCCTAGATGGACAGATTCTATAAGGAAGTTGAAAAGAGAAATTGATATCCCTATATCTAAATCTGAGACATTTTACGAAAAGATGTTTATCTTACATTATTCATTAGAAACCCCAAAAGAGATCTCAGACCTCTGTCTTTTTTGAAATATTTACTTCGATTAAAACTCTGAGAGATATGTATTGGGCAAGAGAAAAGGAAAATCAGAGAAAAGACTTTAAAATCTGTCAATATATAAGAAAATTAGAGACTTATCTAAATGATCTAAAGAATTTAGTTACTTGTTAAATCGATGTTCATTACATTAGAAAGTGCTGTTTGTACATTTCAACATAAAACCACATGATTAATAAGGAAATGAAAGTCAAATTTATGTCTGATTTGAAGATAAAGTCCTCTGGATTTATATTCATTCTGAAATCCATTCTCCTCAAAGACCTGCCATGCTGTACCCCCATGTACACATTTCTCATCATTATGTATTCATTTGTTTGCATTATTAAACTGTAAGTTCCTGGAGGGCAGGAAAGACAATCATTTGTACAATACATTCACCAGATGCTTGGTATTTGGGAAATATTTGATACAAATGAGGTTCCCAGAAATGTGTCCATCAAGAGCTTATTCTAATTATAGAAACACTTGTATGAAAATTTAAGTAAAAAATTAGAAAATCATGAAGGGAAAAAAATGAACCAGTGTGGCTATAAGGCCAGATTAATATCACAACACATACTACATAATCTATGAAAAGACAATTTCTTGAGCTTTGCCAAGGAATAAGGAAAACAGACAATTCTTTTTTGGATAACATATCACTAAGCAGACACATCGCTTATGGACATTATCTTTTGTGATGGATATGGTTTTAATTATTTCCTCCTTGTGGGTAAAATTGGACATAGGGTGCAGCAAGGGTAGATTACCCTGAATTCCCATTTGATGGTGTCCATGACAGGTCTTAAATCAGGTCCTTTTGTCTTCTTGCTTTTAAATCTCATCCATGTCTCCCTACTAAGTGACTGCAGGCACTGGGGACAGATCAGTGACAAGATCGGTTTCTGAAATCCAAGAGACTTCCAGACCCTAAGGAGGAGCAGCTATAGGTAGGATTTTGTTATAGGGATCAACAAGGGAACAGTTACATTCTTTGGTTTCTACTGAAATGTTGTATTGATATGGTTTGAAATAAGTAGAACTTTAGCTGATACTCTTAGAACTTTTTATTTGAAAACTGACCTCTTAATAGACTTTGACTTAAATAGTTCCCATAATCACAGAGTGGTTGTCAATGCTCCAAAAATAATTTTAAGAAAACATTTCACATATTTAAAAATTAGTAATGGGAACAGTAAATATTTACTGCACATGTATTGTGTGATGGGCATACATCGGTAGGATGAAGAAATGCGTAAGACCTGGTCCTCAAAATTCTCATCGTCCATTAGTGTTACAGAGAATAGGTTACAACTACAGGATGATGACGGCAACAGCAGAAACAGATGTGGAGGAACACAGAGGAAGTGATGGTAGATTGTGTTGGCAGTAGCGGGAGGTAGGTGGGGGGAGGTTAGGGAAAGTTGTCCTGAGGAAATGAAATCTGAACAAGATGTTGGATAAGGTTTGGAGGTGGATGTGGAGGAAGGATATTTCAGGCAACGGGCCGGTGTATGCGCTGCCATGGAGTGCGGAACAGCAGTTTGCCTTTGTGAGTGTTGATTCCTGGGGCAAGGAGAAGGAGGAGACCGAAGCTGGAGAGCAGGCCTGGACCAAGTTAGGGAACTTGTCTGTTAAATCCCGTGTAGCTTTGCTGCCCAGCTGGGGAGACACTAGACCCAGGTGGCTGTTTAAGTTAACAATAACCAAAGTTAAATAAAATAGGCCAGGCACAGTGGCTCATGCCTGTAATCCCAGCACTTTGGGAGGCCGAGGCAAGCAGATCACTTGAGGTCAGGAGTTTGAGACCATCCTGGCCAACACGGTGAAACCCCATCTCTACTAAAAATATAAAAATTAGCTGGAGGTGGTGGTGTGTGCCTGTAATCCCAGCTACTTGGGAGGCTGAGGCAGGAGAATTGCTTGAACCTGGAAGGCAGAGATTGCAGTGAGCTGAGAGCATGCCGTTGCACTCCAGCCTGGGCAGCAGAGTGAGATTCCATCTCAAAAAACAAAAACAAAAACAATTTATTTCCTTACATGTGTTGGCCACATTTCTAATGTTCAATAGCCATATGTGGCTACTGGCTATCGTATGGAACAGTGCAGATTCCAGTGAACATTCTCACCATCAGAGAAAAGTTCTGTTGGACAGCGCCACGCAGAGCCTGTAGCCTCTTAAAGAACCAAGCAACCAAGCACATACTTTGTTTCAGATAAGGGTAATTCCATAATAACTTGGGTTTAAATTTAAGTATATCATCCTACACTTTAAGAAACTTTGCTACCTGAATGTATTGGGCAGAAGGCTTTAGTTCATGGTCAATTATGCTAAATCTATAATTTCCCATCATCAACTCACAGAATTCTCACAAGCTTCTTCCTTCTTCCCTCCTGTCCTTCTCTCCAACTCCATTAAACATCACTTGCAAAGTTGATGGGGTGGGAAAGAGATTAATAATAACTATAGCTAACCTGGATGCCAGGTCTTTCCTAAAAGTTTTACATGTATTAGCATGTTTATTGTTCATAGTAGCCCGAGGAAGTATTAGTATTATTTTAAATTCTCATCCTAAAGTTGATTACTCCTGTGTTTGTGGTGATGCTGGTGTAAACAAACCTATTGCTCTGACAGTGGTATAGACGTCTAGCACATACAACTATGTACAGTATGTAATACTGGATAATAAAATGACTATTACTGGTTTATGTATTCAATATATATATTTATGTATTCTATATATATATATATATATATTTTTTTTTTTTTTTGAAATGGAGTTTTGCTCTTGTTGCCCAGGCTAGAGTGCAATGGCACAATCTCAGCTCACTGCAACCTCTGCCTCCCAGGTTCAAGTGATTCTTCTGCCTCAGCCTCCTGAGTAGCTGGGATTACAGGCATGCGCCACCACACCCGGCTAATTTTGTATTTTTAGTAGAGACGGGGTTTCTCCATGTTGGTCAGGCTGGTCTTGAACTCCTGACCTCAGGTGATCTGCTGGCCTTGGCCTCCCAAAGTGCTGGGATTATAGGCATAAGCCACCATACCTGGCCACTATACTTTTAATCATTATTTTAGAGTGTATTCCTTCTGCTTATAAAAAAAACATTACTGTAAAACAGCCCCAGGCAGGTCCTTCAGGAGGCATTCCAGAAGAAGACATTGTTATCATAGGAGACGACAGCTCCCTGTGTGTCACTGCCCCTGAAGACCTTCCAGTGGGACGAGATGCGGAGGTGGAAGACAGTGAGATTGATGATCCCGACCCTGTGCAGGCCTAGGCTAATGTGTGTGTTTGTGTCTTAGTTTTTAACAAAAAAGTTTATTTTTCAAAAGTTGAAAGATAAAAAATTTTACAAATAGAAGAAAGCTTACAGGACAAGGATGCAAAGAAAGAAAATATTCCATGCAGTTGTACAGTGTGTTTGTATTTTAGGTAAGCATTGTTCCATAAGAGTAAAAATGTGAAAAAAATTAAAAAGTATATAAAGTAAAAAATCTGGCCAGGTGCAGTGGCTCACACTTGTAATCCCAGCACTTTGAGAGGCCGAGGCGGGCGGTTCACGAGGTCAGGAGTTCAAGACCAGCCTGGCCGACATAGTGAAACCCTGTCTCTACTAAAAATAGAAAAATTAGCTGGACGTGGTGGTGCACACCTATAATGCCAGCTACTTGGGAGGCTGAGGCAGGAGGATTGCTTGAACCCAGGAATCTAAGGTTGCAGTGAGCGGAAATTGTGCCACTGCACTCCAGCCTGGGTGACCGTGTGAGGTTCCGTCTCAAACAAAAAAAAAAAAAAAAAAAAAGAAATCTACAGTGAGCTAAGGTTAATTTGTTGTTGAAGAAAGAAGACTATTTTTGATACATTTGTTGTACAGTGTACAGCATTTATAAGGTCTCCTGTAGTGTACAGCAATGTCCTAAACCTTCACTTTCACTCACCACTCACTCACTGACTCACCCAAAGCAACTTCCAGTGTTGTAAGCTCCATTCATGGTAAGAGTCTCCACCAGTGTGTCATTTTTTGTCTTCTCTACCGCATTTTGACTGCATCTTTCCTAGGTTTAGAAACACAAATACTTACCATTGTGTTATAATTGCCTACAGTATTTGGTACAGTAACATGCTGTTCAGGTGTATAGCCTCAGAGCAATTGGCTACACCACATAGCCCAGGTGTGTACTAGGCTACACCATCTGGGATGTGGAAGTACACTTGATGTCTGCAGGACGACGAAATTGCGTAATGATGCTATTCTCAGAACATATATCCCTGTTGTTCAGTGACACGTGGCTGGAGTTGCATTAGTTTTTATTTTATAATACAAGGAGGCTTTGGGTGCTGCAGGGAAAAGAGGTGACAAACCTAACGTAGACTGGAGTTCAGGAGGTTTCATTAGCCGAGGGACCTCCATAGGCTGTTTCTTTCTGCATTCTTTATTGAATTCCTAGAGGGCAGGAACTGTTTAATTTCTCAAATATATTTGGGGTCCTGTACTTAGTAGTCCCTGAAAAACTGTTTGCTGATTGATTAAAAAACTTAAAACATACTCACTTGCAAAGAAACACATGCAAACATCCAGTCTTGTATACAGGATGTGCACTTCCTTGCATATACGCCATGTGTATGCCCATATGTAAGAAATAAACACACTCATAGTCCCACCCCTCCTCCTCAATCATCCTGAAACTCAACTGACCAGTGAGAGTCAATGATTAGAGAAAAAACCCTGTGACTCACTGGGCAATGAATGGATGGGATAAATGAAAAGAGATGTGTTTTGAGCAGCTGCTGTGTGCAGAGCTCTTTGCTAGGTGTGGAGGGAGAACAAAAGGCATGGTCGGCTCCTGTCCTAAGGGAGCTTACACTCCAGTGCTTTGTTTTCCAAATTCATTGTCATATGCAGTGGGATCAGGTGTTTCCTTAGGAGATCTCACCTGCATCAATTGGATCAGGAATCAACTAGTCAGGGAACGCAGGAGTGAGCCCTCCTTATTGAGTCAACAAAGTCTAGAGCCTTTTTTTCTGTTGCAGAGGTCAGTTTATTTATTCTTTTACTGTAGGGTCAGTAAGGCTCAATTAGAGGATCAATACTATATATTCCACTTCGGATGTCAGTTAAAAATATTTCCCCTTCTTTGCTATTAGTAAGTAATCCTAGGCCTTCAGGCAGAACGCTAAACATACTCTGAGTTGGTTTAACCCCTCATACACAGACACGCACACCTCGCATGTACACAGTTAGATGTTAGATGTTAGATTCACAAGCGTTTATTTATTTATTTATTTATTATTATTTTTATTTTTTTATTTTTAGAAAGAAAAAGAGAGAAAAGAAGAGAGAAAGAAAGAGTGAAAGAAAGAAGAAAAAAAGAATGTAAGAGAGAAAGAAAGAGGAAGAGAAAGAGGGAGAGAGAACGGGATTCTTGTTCTATTGCCCAGGC
>CAUYLG010001046.1:0-23404 GCA_963573385.1 Cacajao melanocephalus | reverse complement strand
TATCAAATTACCAATGACATTCTTTACATAATTAGGAAAAAAAAACCTCTTTTTAATTGATATGGATCCAAAAAAGAGCCAAAATGGCCAAGGCAATGCTAAACAATAAGAACAAAGCAGGAGACATCACACTATCTGACCTCAAACTATATTACAAAGCTACAGTAACCCAAACAGTGTGGTACTGGTACAAAAACAGACACATAGACCAAGGGAACAGAATAGAGAGCCAAGAAATAAGGCTGCACATATACAACCATTTGATCTTCAACAAAGTTGACAAGAACAAGCAACAGAAAAAGAAATTCCTATTCAATAAGCAGTGCTGATATAACTAGCTAGCCATATGCAGAAAATTGAAAGTGGACCCCTTCCTTTCACAGTATACTCAAATTCACTGAAGATGAATTAAAGGCTTAAATATAAAACCCAAAACTATAAAAGACCTGGAATACAACCTAGGCAATACCATTCTGGACATAGGAACATGCAAATATTTCATGATGAAGATACCAAAAGCAACTGATACAAAAGCAAAAATTGACAAATGGGATATAATTACACTGAGGAGCTTCGGTACTTTCACAAACTATTCATCTGACAAAGGTCTAATATCCATCATTTATAAGAATATTAAACAAATTTACAAGAAAAATCAACCTCATTAAAAAGCAGGCAAACGATGTGAACAGACACATTTCATGAGAAGACATACAGTCAACCAATGAGCATATGAAAAAGAGTTCAATATCACTGATTATTAGAGAAATTCAATTGGAAATCACAATGAGATACTATTTCTCACTATTCAGAATGGCCGTTAGTAGAAAGTTAAAAAATAACAGATGGTGGAGAGGTTGCAGAGAAAAGGTAACACTTACACACTGTTGGTGGGTGTGTAAATTTGTTCAATCATTGTGGACATCAGTGTGGCATTTCTTCAAAGAGCTAAAAACAGAACTGTCATTCAACCCAGCAATCCCACTACTGAGTATATACCAAGGGGAATATGGATAATTATATCATAGAGAATCATGAAGAGGTATGTTTATTGCAGCACTATTCACAATAGCAACAACGTAGAATCAACCTAAATGCCCATGACTAGTAGACTGAGTAAAGAAAATGTAGCACATATAAACCATAGAATATTATGCAGCAATAAAAAATGAACAAGATCATGTCTTTTGAAGGAACTTGGAAACAGCTGGAGAGTATTACTCTTAGCAAACAAATGTAGGAATAAGAACTCAAATATCACATATTCTCACTTATAAGTCGATTTGAAATAATGATAACACATGGATACAAAGAGGGGAACAACAGACACAGGCCTACGTGCCAGTGGAGGGTGGGATGAAGTGGAGGGTGGAATGAAGGGAGGAGCAGAAAAAATAACTATTGGGTATAAGATTTAGTACCTGGGTCTCAAAATAATCTGTACAGCAAACAGCTGTGACATGAGTTTACCTACATAACAAACCTGCACATGTACCCTTCAACCTAAAAGTTTAAATAAAAAATAAAAGATAAATGTTGGAAATAATTAAGTAATCATGAGGAAATGTTAACTGGTGAGTAGAAAGCAACATGAATATTTTGGTCAGTGTTCATCCAGTTATGATGTTGATTAGTACTGAGCTTTGTTTATACCAAAGAATGAAAGAGCAGGAAGATATTCAGAAAACATCTTCATCTCTTCCTTTTAGGTCATTGATGGCCAATAGTAGCAGGTAAACCACAAATCATCATGTAAAAGTTCTAAAATACAGGGCTCAATTCTGGTATACTTTCTTAACTGTTATATAACTTACAGTTTCTCTAATCTCATTTATAGAATAAAAGATTATAAAAGAAATAGAAATGGAATAAAGACAGCTTAGAACCAGACATATGTTTCAATGAGGATTTTAGATAAAAGAAGTAACTGATTTCTTATTCAGTGCTCTTCAAAGCTGATACCAGAGCCATGGGAGTCCCTGATACTCCTTTAGGTGGTATTTAAGAAAAAAAATTTAGAAATAAAGTTATATATAAATAATTAAATAACCTTTCATTTTAAATTATAATATTATAAATATTGACAGATATAACCCACATAAGCAAATAATCTTTTTTATTTTTATCAATTTAAACTTATAAAGGTTTGATGAGACCAAAAATATTAAGAACCACTGGCTTAGTGGCAGATTACTTAGTTTGGGAAAAACTGGCTGGCTTTGGGGAGAAATAAAGCTAGACCCTACATAATCTACAAAACAAAACACATATAAGCATCATTGGTATGTATTTTATAAGCATATTAAAGATATATAAAGTATAGTGGATATTTGAGTATGGATGGGAAATGGAAACATTTTGGGGTTCAAGATAGGAAAATAAGAGGAAAATGGTGTTTAAATGGAGTAGTAATAGTATAGTATGTCATAACTTCTGTGTATTATTAATTCCACTTTCTGTAACTGAAGCTGAAATAAAATCAAATAATTCAAAGAAATCATGGTTTTGTGATATTGGATAATATGATTTCAGCTTCCCCTGAAGCAAATACAAGAGATTATTAGAAGAAAAGATTGTTGTATAAAAATGAAGTTATGAATCTGGTTATGGAAATGTCTCTTATAAATGATAATGTAAAACATAGCTAAATATTTATGATGTAGAGATTAATGATTCACCAACATATAAAAAATTACACTCAGCCCTCCCACTTCCTCAGTGTTCTGATGCTAATGTTCTTTTCAACTTCTACTATACACAATATTGTCAAAATTCTCTCCTTATCTATCAATAAAAAATCTTTTTATCAAGCTCAAACAAATGCCATTTTGTTTTCTTACAAAAAGCATTAAATATTAATTAAGAGAAATGTATAGCATTAATGCAAAGAGGTGAAGCAAGAGTATGCCATTGAAAATATTGGTATTAGAAAGTTATGTTTGCCTTCTATTTTTATCTCCTTGGAATATGGATAAATATTTTATTAAAATTTATAAATTCATTTTTGTCTCAAAGAAAGCAGTTAATTTTTGTTTGCTCCTTCTGAGTTTAAGCATTGCGTTCTAAAAATGAGACTAAGAATAATGGTATCCAAAGTGGAGACTGCAAAACATTTGTTGGAGTACAGAAGAAAAGTAATAAAAGTTATATTACTATTAAATCTTTATCTTATTCTATTAAGTTTTATACGAATGTTTATACTTATATAATTTATCATATATAAAAATACTGTTTATAATAATATATACTTATATCCAATATAATATAAGAATAAAATACATACATGAAAATATACTAATACGGCTGACTCAAGATTTGCTGCTTACTGCCCAGAGACCAAAACATAAGAAGTTGGGTGTGGTGAAATGAAAGCAACTTTATTCAAATGCTAGCAGCTGGGTGATGGCCAGGCTTTGGCTCTTAAAAGAACTTAGCAAACTTTAGGCTGAGAAGAGAGATTTAAAATGGGGAATTTGGCAGCAGAGGCATGCAGGATTTGTGCTGGGTACAAGGTTTGTGCATCTTTTATTGGTGGCTACCTTGAGTCATGGTCCACCTGGAGCATGGGGTTGCATCATCTCAACAATGGCTGGGTAGACTCACCACCTTGAGGTAATCTCTGGAATTTTGCAGCTAGGTCTCCATGTGTGGTTTGTTTCAAAATTAGCCTATGGAATAACTAAACGAGCACATAATTAGATAAGTGAGTACTGTATACAGGATGTAGGGTAGAAAAGGAGGTAAACAAAAAGTTTTAAAATATGTTTCAAGGCTGAAAGCAAGAAAGGAGAAACAGTTCTAAAATGAATTTTGAATCTAAGCTACTGGGTTGCACTGAGAGGAATGTTCAAATACACACACACACACACACACACACACACACACACACACACATTTTTTTTTTTTTGAGCAGAGTTTTGCTCTGTCATCCAGGCTGGAGTGCAATGGTGAGATCCCAGCTCACTGCCACCTCTGCCTCCCAGGCTCAAGCAATCCTCCTGCCTCAGCTTCCTGAGTAGCTAGGATTACAGGCATGCACCACTATGCCTGGCTAATTTTTGTATTTTTAGTGGAGACGGGGTTTCACCATGTTGGTCAGGCTGGTCTTGAACTCCTGACATAGTGATCGTCCTACCTCGGCCTCCCAAAGTACTGTGATTACAGGCATGAGTCACCACAGCTGGCCATGTTCAAATATTTTTAATGAATAATTTTTAAAGTTCACAGGACCCTTCAAGACATTGGTCTGAGCAATGATTTTATGGCTAGAATCTCAAAAGCACAGACAACTAAATAAAAAATTTAAAAAGGGACTATATTAAATAAAAAGCTCCTGTAGAGCAAAGAAAAAACAACAAAATGAAGAGATAACTTGTTGGATGGGAGAAAATATTTGAAAACTATTCATCTAACAAGGACTAATATCCAGCATATTCAAGGAACTCCAACAACTCAACAATAAAAAACAAATAATTCTATGTAAAAGTAGGTAACAGACATGAATAGACATTACTCAAAAGAAGGCATACAAAGGGTCAACAGGTATATGAAAAAATGCTCAGTATCACTAATCATCGGGAAAATGCATATCAAAACCACAATGAGATATAATCTTACTCCAGTTAGAATGGCTATTATGAAAAAGACAAAGTAACAAATGCTGGTGAGGGTGTGGAGAAAAGTGAACTCATACACTGTTGGTGGGAATGTAAATTAGTACAACCACTATGGAAAACAGTATGGGGATTTCTCAAAACAATAACAATAATAACAAAACAACAGCAGCAGAAGTACCGTATAATCCAACAATCCCACTACTGGTTATCTATTTAAAGGAAAAAAATTAAAATCAGTATATCAACAGGATACCTGCACTCATGTGTTTGTCACAGCACTATTCACAATAGCAAAGACATGGAGTCCACCTCAGTGTTCATCAATGGAGGAATGGATTTTAAAATGTGGTATATAATTATACGTAATGAAATATTAACCATAAAACAATAAGAAAATCATGTCATTTGCAGCAAGGATGGAACAGGGGTTCATTTCATTAAGCGAAATAACCTGGGTACAGAAAGACAAATGCCAAATGTTCTCATTCATGTGTTGGAGTTAAAAAGTTGATCTCATGGAGCATGAAGATAGAGAATAAAGTGATAAATACCAGAGGTTGCAAACGATGTGAGAGTAGGAGAAGGAAATGAAGAGAGATTGGTGAATGGGTACGAACTTACAGATAGAAGAAATAAGTCATATGTTCCCTAACAGACTATGGTGACTATAGTTAGCAACAGTATATTATCTATTTCAAAGTAGCTGCTAGAAGAAGGACTTGAACTATTAGCAACACAAAGAAAGGATAAATATTCAAGGTGATGGATACCCCAAACACCCTGACTTGACCATTATACATTCTATGCATGTAAAAAATAACCACATCTACCCCATAAATATGTAAAATATTATGTATAAATTTTAAAAATGTTCACAGGACACTTTTCAGGGTACTTACATTTTGTTTTAGAGTTTTATTCAGAGAATGGCTGAGAACAATTGGATCAGCAATTCCAATTCCCCTGCCTAATGACCTTAGCTCTGCTCCAGCATATCAGAATGTATCAGAACAGTGGTTCTGGATGGAAACATTTGTCTTCTTTCCGTATAGAAAATTTGAGAGAGTATATAGTTCAAGGCTTGAAAGTACTCAGTTTTCTGTATTGCTCTTGAAGTGGTTCTGCAGAAAGATCTACTTCCATCATCTCATCCGTCTTACACCTCTGCTTCTATCCGACCTCAGATTCATCTTATCTAAAATTCCCATATGCATCGCTGCCTTCACATATAATTTTTAATGTCTTCTGTTTTTAATTTCAAAGTAGTTCTATATTTGTGGGATGAGCAAATAGAGAAAAGGAATGGCAAGAGTTAATAAATAATAAAACTAAAAAGCACTGATAGAGAAAAGAAGCAGAAGTGCCGATTCATGAAATAAAATATTCTCAAGTATTCTGGACAGTTAACTAATATATGTAACATAGCCTCAGTAAAGCTCTAAGAATAACTTCTTCTTTCAAAGTACATGACATAACCTTTAATTTCAGATTAATAGTGAGGAGTCTGCATCTTTTGAAGAAAATCTGGTAATGCTAATAAATTATTTCCTAAAATCACAGATACAGGCACTAAGTTTTATTTTTGTTATGTATGTTTTCTTCTTTGTCAAGAATTACCAAAAATTTAGGTAAAAATAAAAGAATACCAATCAAGGTATTATGAAGATAATAAGACAGGACATGGAAACTTGTATAGTTTCCCTGACAAAATGCGATGAGTATATGTATTTGTTATTATCAATGAGATGGTTTAATATGTGTAGTGTCTTGAGATATGGTTTGAACAATATAGCCTAATTCACCTCTGTCCATCTCTAAGAACTTTAGATTGCGACCACCTCAGGAACAGGGAGTAGAGCCTGTTAAATTTTATTTCCCCAGAGCTTAGTAACTTAGTAGCTCTTATATTACCACTAACAACAAATCACTTAATAATAAAAATTACTTAAATAAAAAAAAAAGAATTAAACAGAGAAAAGAAGAAAGGAAAAAAGGAAAAAGGTAGAAAGGAAGACGGAAGAAATAGAAAGGAAAGAAGGAAGGGAGTGAGGGAGGGAGAGAGAAAGAGAGAAAAAGAATACTGTTACTATTAGAAAAAAATAAAAACAAAAAACAGTGACATAGCCCTGAGGTATGCAGCAAAACTATGAACTTAATCAAAGCAAATGCTCAAATTAGTACTAATTACCCATAGGTGTATACTGGCAGAGCCATAAGGATACAGTGGCTGGTCAGTTGTTATTAAACCTGGCTGAATTGTAGGGCCACCCATGGAGCTTATACTGATGCGCAGGCCTTACTTTAAAGCAATCACATCAGAATTCTGGGTTTGGGGTCCAGGCATTGGTAGCTCTCAAAGCTCTCTATGTGACTCTGTTGCGCAGCTAGGTTTGGGAAACTTAAACTTGCTTTTACAAAAAAATGCTTAGAAGTGTTTTGCTTTATTTCATTCTCTTAACTTTCCATGGCTGTTCTTTTCTGATACAATTCCTGCTAAGCAGTCATCAAAGTATTAGTGTTATTTTACTCATTTTAGAAGGTCTTGTTCATGTTCATGTTTCAAATGCTGTCTGATTTTTCCTAATCATCTGTTTCAGAACAAAAATTTCCCCTGCTCCTTCCTATGAGAATTCACATGTGTCACTATAAAACAGTGACCTGAAGAGTAATAGATATGCAGGAAGAAGGAAACTAAGTCATTTCCCCGGTATTCCAAAACGTTAAGTAAACCTTCTTTTTGCATCTAAAGCTGGTGAAGAGGCTATCCTGTCAAGGCCCACCAGAGAATTAGACCCAAGCCTGCAATTTAAGAATTTGAGGGTCTAAAGAGTGGAACTCTCCCTCACACATTTTAGTTTGTCTTCTACCATGCGAAGATTACTTTGATTTCACTTAGCTAAATGGCAGGCTTTCTGACAAATTTGCACCTCTGTGTTTTGCAAGCATGTATATGGTAATTCTTGGAGAATAAATGTTTCATGTAAAACTCTAAGTATTAGGTACTGGTGAGTTGCCACATTAAAAATTTCTTCAAGTATAAACAAAATATCCATGGACCGAACTTGAAATATGTTAGAAAAGTAATTCTAATCTTCATAAATACAAACCTCATTTCCAAAGCAAATTGTTGATCAACAAATACTAGATGGTATAAATGTATATATTTATATAGAATTCCACAAAATATTTTGTAGAGTTGACTTTCTCCTTGTATTATTTGTACAAAATTGTGATTGAACGATAGCAACTACATGAAGATATTTTCCAGATATAATAATGATGTTTATCAGAGTATCTTAGAGAGAGTAGGTTATCAACTGCATCAGAATTAATGCTCCAGTTTAAAAACTTATATTTTATCACTCTGGAAAAATTATTGAGTAATGTAATCTTACTTCAACATAATTATGTATGTATATTAATACCCTAAGTGAAATGTAAAAATAGAAGTAAATTCATAATAAAAATAATATATATTTGTCCTCAGCATAACCAGACTAGAAGACCTGAATAACTGTAGTCAGATATTGTTCTTAAACCATTGAAACAAATGTTCCCTGAAACAGTTGTGCTGTTTTGGTGTTAATTATGTTTAGTATAGTCATAGATTACATGATTTTCTAAAGATGAGCTATTGTGCTCAATCTTCCCTTGAAAATGAATATATTCACTTCTAGGCTCAGATAGAGACTGGATAGCCGTCTATAAGAATATCTAATGAGATAATTAAAATTTTTACAGAGAACATGAGAAGTATTTGCTGTGTGACACTGCCCTGTGAAGAAGATTAATGATTCCTCCCACTAAATAGCAATAATGCCTTCTGATCATTCTGGCAACAAAAATGTCATTCAATATTTCCCAAATACTTCCTTGAGGTGATCCCACTACCATTGGAAATCATTGATACAGACTTTCCTTTGTTTCAAATGAGCAAACACCTGCCAAATATGGAGGAAACTAGGTTTAAAAATTGAAAAAGAAAACATCTCAAATTAGGTATGATCACTTTAAATATATCAAACTCTCAAATCTGCAGGCTCCCGTTGCTTTCATGTAGGCTGTACTTATCTTAAGCTCCTATTGCACCTTCCTAAATTTGTATTCTTTCCTGCCCATTGCCATTTTACTTCAATCATGAATGCCACTGTTTCCTTGGCCTGTGTTTAAGTCTTGAGTTTCCTTTTAGTTGTGTACTTAATAATGTTATTTAACCTCTTTGATTCTCAGTTTTCTCAAATATAGAGATAATAACAACACTTATAGGGTTGTTATGAAGCTAAGTATGACAAAAGTCTTCTAAGTGTACAACTCAAAAGCAAGAACGAACTTTCACTTGCCCATTCTAGGCAGAAGAAGCTGACATTTGAGAAGAGAGGATTTGATACTTGAGTTCCTCTTACAATAGTCAAGGGGGATGTCTGAGCAGTAATCAGTAGGAAATATGTCCAATTGTCCCATAGAACTTATATTTATGGTTTCTTTACAATAAAAATAGAGATTGACCCCAGCAGTCTTAAAACTTGAGAAGCTTACATTTGTCTTATCTGAGCTCCTTTCTCAGGAAATAAACCATCAGTCCTCCCAGACAGTATTCAGGAACTGAAACTAACCAGATCACCACGTCTGGACAATGATACATCAGATTCCTCATCCATCCTGATTGCCTAACCTACCACCTGCTTTCTGTTGACCAACTCATCTTCTTTATCCTTCCATAATTTCTACTTTTCCATACATAGTTACGTTTCTTCCCTGCTATATAAACACCTAATTTTAGTCATTTGAGGAGCTGTATTTGAGAGTGATCTCCTATTCTCCTTGGCTGCAGCACCTGAATATAGCCTTCTTTCCTAGCAATACTTGTTGACTCAGTAATTGACTTTGTGTGTGAGCAACAGGACCTAGACTGAACCCTTGGCATTTAAGTAACAAGTACATAGACATGCATGAGAAAGCGAATAAAAACGATCAGAGCACAGAAAGGCAGTTATATATCATGAAAAATTAATGCCATACATCAGTTTCAGAAAACCTACAAAATTAATAGACTTGCCACTGGGACTTTAATAACTAGCCAAATTTATTAGGCAAAATGGTGCCTTCACTACAAATAGGTTTGAAAATCATTGCCAATTTTGCCTCCCTTTGTTCTATGCTTCAGTTGTTGACCTGCTCCACCTTTAATTAACATATTACCTTTATTGTGTCTTTGAAGAGCATTCAGAAGACAATTACTTTTCTTCTTATGTTCAAAGGCAGTTCTCTCCGCCTCTCCCTATATACTGGCTACAATTATTATTGTCCACTTATTTACAGGAGGAAAAAGGGGTTAAAAATCCTAACTCTTAACTTTATTAATTCAGCTAAACAGTAATGTAACAGTTATGGCAACGTTCATTTCTTCAGGCTTTTCATTTACTCTATGCCAGCTAATGTGCTATTTTGTGCTAAGACAGTGGGTTTCAAACTTTAGCGTACATCAGAATCATAAAAATATTTGTTAAGACACAGATTCCTAAGCCTCACCTCCAGAGTTTTTAATTCAGCGAGTCAAATGAAGCCTAGTAATTTGCTTTTCCAACCAGTTCTCAGGTGATGCTGTTGTTATTGGTCTGAGCATCATAATTCAAAAACCACTGTACTAGTGTTACCAAAACACCAGAGGTCTGGTCTAGGTCCTACTTCTTGCTAAAAAGAAAGCCAATCACTGAGAAAATGATTACGCTTTAATTGGATGCTGCAGCAGAGGAGATGGGAGTTTATTCTCAAATCCGTCTCCCTGACTGACTAAAATTAGGAGGTTTATATAGCAGGGAAGAAATGTAACAATGTGTAAGAAAATAGAAAATAGGGAGAGTCAAGGAAACAATCATGATAAATGAGAAGTCCAGTATCTCATTGTCTGGATGTAGTGATCTGGTGAGTTTTAGTTCTTTGATACTTTTTTGAGAGGCCTGAAAATCATTTCCTGAGGAAAGAACTCAGATAAAATAAATATAACTTTCAAGCTTTAAGACCAGAAGGATCAATTTCTATGTTTAATAAAAACAAAAACAAAAATTATCTATGGAACTATTGTGTCAGTTTCATTCCCCCTTTTTTATTTATAAATTCCTTAGTCATAGGGAATCTGGTCTTGATCTTTCTGGCTGCTTGATGCTGAGAGAGGGATGTTGAAGGCATCTCCATAGCATGGGCGACCACATGGCCATTCAGGAATCAAAGGTTAATCTAATACTAGAGTTTTCTTCCAAAAGACAGTATTTCTGTCTCCAGTCTCCCACTTCCACCAAAGACAAATCACAGCAGAACTAATCTACCTGCAAAATTAGCTGCAGTCCCATATGCTTGGCCTGATTGCCCACACAAAGTGCAACAATAATCGTTGCCCAATAGGTTCTCCTAAATTGGCTTTGCTAGAACCTTTCACAAGGCCATTTCAGTCAAAGCCCGGGAAAAATAACCAGTTCCTCCAACTGTGTCCCATTATACAAGCAAACTGATTCTTATTGAACTTATGCAAATAAATACGTTGCCATGAATTAAGAATTTCACAAATAATTAATGAATTCTGGAGAAATTAAACCAAGAGAAAAAAATATATGACTCAAATTCTGTTTACAAACATATGCTCTGCTCAATACACTTCAAGTATATTTCAAAGTTACAAATAGCATAAAGGAAACAAATTCTCCAGACTCTGAAACACCAAACACAAGGAATCAGCAATATTTCAAACAAAAAAGCCATAAAAATAATTGTAGTCCTCCATTAGTTCAGTCCACACAGTTAAGTCCTGCTGTGCTTTGTATTTGATTAGCAATCTTTATGAACATATCAGCCTTTCAATTAGTGCTCTGAAAGTTTTCTCTCTAATCCAATGGCACAATCTCCAATGTTATCAGAGACCCACATTAAAGAGTCCTTTTCAAGAATTCCCCTGAAAAAGCAAGCCCTGGACAGTAGCTGATTATAAATCACTTTTTTCAGAAGGATCAGAGCAAAACATCAATTATGGATGACAAATGTCTTTGGACAGCTATAGTCAAAGAGACAGTTGACAATAAAATTTGGTTATTTCTGTAGTATACAACAATTTAACATAATAACCATGATTATTACCAATAACATATATTAAGATATATCAGAATTTCAGGAATGTCATATAAACCTGAAACACATATTAGCAACATATCCATATAAATATAACCAAAAAAATTAAGTACCACCTCATATTTAATAATGCTTCCTGTATAATTCTGACATAACAAATAAGCCTAATAAGCATAATATATCTATTTTGTATTTCAGGGAACCTAATATCCAAAAAAATTAGTTTTAGGTCAAGAAGACTGAATTTAGAACTTTAAATTGTGCTCATGAAAAGTATTCAAAATATCAAAAGTTTAAGACACTTGATATTAAAAATAAGATTACAGGTTACTATAAAATAGTCATTCATTTAGCCAAAATGATAATACAAAAATTTTATTCTTTGATAAAGGAGAAACTCAGTTTCCTAAACAATGATACTTAATAAATACAGCATGACGCCAGCTGTATCTGTCTCTTTCCCTCCATATGGCCTTTGCAGTTTATTCCAAAGGTAAACAAAAATCTTATATTTTCTGTTACATGAAAAATTTTGTTCAAAAGAGAAAACCATATTTTATCTTTGTATGGTGTATGTTAAAGCTAATTTTAATAAAAGCTTATAAAAATTTATCTAATTTTAATCAATTTGACCATAAGGTAAGATTTCCACAAATCTTTTATAACATTTTACAATGTTCTATTAAAGAGCAGATCAATGATCCAAGAAAACCCTATTATTCTGACACATAACAGTCACCACCAAACTGGAACCCATGAGATGGAATGGTTGCCACCTCAACAGTGTAATTATACCCTTCTTTTAACAGACCAAATGTGGATAGGATGGCAAATACAACTCACAAAAACCAGGTGCCTACATTTTCCTTGGGGATGGTTATGGGCCTGTGGAACTCACAGCTGGCCATACTTACCTTATAATTGAACTGGAACATGTATGTGAATTAGCCTTGTCTCCCCAGGTGTATTCTCTCCAAATTAGATTCTCTCCCATCTAACTGGGAAATTGTAAAGGCTCGCCATAGGCAACAAAAATGAGTATCTTGGAGGTTTTACTCCATAGCTATATTTTTTCCCACAGACAGCCACAGTTGATATCAAGCTGTAAGTTGAAGCCCTAGCCAAACACATGGCTGCAGCTTTCAATAATACACATCATGCCCCTACACTCTAAACTGAGGAAACTTCTCAAATTAGGCAGGTGGCCTTACAAAATCATATGGCTTTGGACATTTTAGCAGAGGCTCAAGGGAGAACTTGTGCTTTAATCAAAACTGAATGTCGTGTGTATGCTCCAGATTATTCACATAATGTTACCCAGGCTATGAAGGTTTTAGACACTTGTGTCTCTGCCATTGATGCACTATTAGTCTCTCTCTCTATATATATATATGAGAATAAAATTAATAGGAGTCCAGAAATAAACCCTTACATATATGACCAATTGAGTTTTGCATATTTTTCAAGACAATTCAGTGGGTGAAAGAATAGCCTCTTCAACATATGATGTTGGAAGGATTAAATATCCACAAGCGAAAGAATGAGTTTGGACCCCTGTCTCACACCATACATAAAAAACTAACTCAAAATGGATCATAGACCTAAATGTAAAGGCTAAAACCCTTTTAACAAAGCATAAGGGTAAATATCTGTGATTTTTGTTTCTGCAACAATTTCTTAGATATAGTACTAAGAGCACAAGTGATTAAAAAAAGATGAGCTGAAGTTTATCAAAATTAAAAACTTTTTGCATCAAAGAAACTATCAAGTAAAAGAAAAGAAAAGCTACAAACTGGAAGAAAATACTTGCAAATCATATATCCAGTAAGGAATTTGCATCCAGAATGTATTACAAACTCTTACGACTCAATCATTAATCCAATGTTTTTTGTTTTTTTGAGATGAAGTCTCACCCTCTCGCCCTGGCTGGAGGACAATAGTGTGATCTCGGCTCACTGGAACCTCTACCTCCCAGGTTCAAGTGATTCTTGTGCCTCAGCCTCCTGAGTAGCTGGGATTAAAGGCATTTGCCACCATGCCCGGCTAATTTTTGTATTTTTATTAGAGACAGGGTTTTACCATGTTGGCCAGGCTGGTCTCAAACTCCTGACCTCAAGTGATCTGCCCACATCAGCTTCCCAAAGTGCTGGGATTAAAGGTATGAGCCACTGTGCCCAACCAATAAGTAATCCAATTTTAAAATGGGCAAAAATATTTGAGTACACACTTTTTACTAAAGTATATACAAATTTTCTCCACATTATTAGTCATTAGGAAAATGCAAATCAAAAGCACAATAAGACACTAATTCACAGCGACTTGACTGGCAATAATAAAAAATGAACAATTTACAAGTGTCAGTAAAGACATGGAGAAATTAGGAATAGATACCTAGGAGTGAAATTGCTGGTAAATATATGTTTAATATTTGAAGAAATGAAAAAATTGTTTTTCAGGGTAGCACCACCATTTTATATTCCCAGAATCAATCTTCAAAGGTTCCATAATTCTAAAGGTGTTATTTATGTAAACTTTTAGTTGGATTCAAGCAGCCTCTATAAATTTGCCGCTGGATTCAGGATAATTCAAAACTCAACCTCAGGAAAATTCCCAAGTGTACACAAACTGATAGTTCCTTTTTTTTTCTGTTCGTATAAGATCGAAGGCCCTGAAACAATATTTCTAGCCAAGTCATATGTTTCATATCCCTAACTCTTCAGTGGAAATGATTTTAAACAACTATTATGTAGTTGCAAATCATGCGATATTAAGATAGATGGAGGCCTGAAGTGCCTCCCTTTGAAGTCTGGCTTTTTGATCAAATTGTACTTACCCAAAACAATAGTCTGTGTTCTTAATTAGACAATAAAGTATTTTAGGGCTTAGATTAGAATGGGATAGCATAGATGTAAATACCATGTCACTCTATCTAGGCTAAATTATTTAAGTAAATTACAAACTCCTAACACCAATTATAGAAATAAATATTTAGAGAAAAGGCTAATATAATTCTATCAACCAAAGTTAACAGGAATGAGAAAATTCATCATTTGTCTTTTAAATCAATGATTATATTTTCTTTAGTATTTATTTTTGACTCAGTGTATAGTTTAAGTATATTGCATATTGTTTCCATTTTTCCAATTTTCATTGTTTAAAAATTTAAAAATACACTCTTAAGCATCCAATAAATAAAAAAGAAATTATAAGTGAAAATACTCTGAGATAAATGAAACTGAAAACACAACATACCAAAACACATGAGATTCAGTGAAAGCCATACTCAAAAGAAAATTCATAGCTTTAAACACCCAATTTTTTTTAAAAAAGAAGAAAGATCTAAAACCAATAATCTAACTCTATAGGTGTTAAGGACCTATTCATATATATATATATACATATCTACATATATATATATATATATATTTTTTTTTCCTTTTTGTGGGGAGGGTGAGGTATGTGTGGGTGTGTGCATACCCTATTCTTCCACTTAAAAATCAGAAAGTGGTTTGGGCAAACATCAGATTAATTTTTTTTAAGTGAAAGCCCTCCATTTTTCTCCGCATTAATTATGTGGAATTTGCAATCCAGTTGTGATTTTTCTATCTTGGATTATTTTATAATTGCTTTTAAGTACCTTTAGTTACATTCCTTCCTTGACTGAAATTTCACTAAACTGTTATCTTCTAGAAAAAAACCAAGTACCCAGTGACACTTAGTAACAAACTTCTGAATGATTTACTAATTAAAATTAATTATCTTGATTTCTTGAAGATGGGAAGTTGAGTTTGAACTTCAATTTTACTGTCACATGGAGTTAAACATGATAGAAATACCTTTATGTACTCCCATTTATATGATGAATAATGGAAGCCTTTGGAGTGGAGGAAAAGTCTCTACTCTTCTAAACAACTCCACTATTAATGGATCATACCCTACAAGTGAAAGATATTACCTCAAAGCACAGGAAAAACCTGGGAAAAACTAAAGATAGAACACGTAACTTCAGTAGTCAGTGAGCCTTAATTTTAGACTTAAAGATCCTCCTGCTGGGGTACTGAGGCTGGGCAACCATGTGGGGTTTTCATCCTCAGTGAGGAAAGTGCATGATGACATCCAGCAGGACCCCCAAGCACTTACATTGGCTGCAGGCCTGTTAATGAATTAGACTCAAGAGCCTGGCTGTCTTTTTATAAAACACCTTTCAAGAAAATGTTGAAAAGAAATATAGTCATGCTCCTGTCCCTTCAAACATTTATCAGAGGGTAAATCAATTTTTAGCCCAAATATGACAGCTGTAACATATTTATTAAATATGCAAGCAATCATCAGGAATTTTCATATAGTGAATGCAAGAAGATGCAAGGACATTTTATTAATTGAAATTAATATATTTGTCTAAGATATTTGAAAGCAAGGATTGTGTTATACTATGACAGAAAAAATGCGTGATTTATATGTAAGAGCTTCAAGATGGCTGATCTCTTGAAGCATGTCCCTTTCTTCCTGTAGGAAGTGAAAGATTCTTTGGCAGAATTTCCAAAGAGTACAGACCTTCCACCTCAATTCTGTACAGTAACTCAAGTGACTCTTGTGTACTCAGTCTTTTGACCATTCGATTCTAATTCATTCCACTATAAATCACTTTAAGGTAAACACATGGAAGAGAAAAAACACATAATCCTGTCAAACATTTGTCAAGATTCTACTACCCAGTATGTGTGGCCTCCAGCTAGTTGAACGTCACTATATTATCGAGGACAGCATCAGAAGTGAAGGAGGGTGTTGAGGTACCTAGGGGAAAAAATGCTGATCAGATACAAGCCGTTGAGTTTGATGTCCTAAATAGTATACACCAAGGAACACTTGTGGGCCTACATTAAACAAATTGAGAGGCTTTTCTCAGTCTTGAAAGATAATTTTATCTAATGTATGATAAATTAAAGCAAAGCTATAAAAATATGCTTCTGGTAAAAAATACACTCGATTTTGGTCAAATTTATATATTTTTACTCTATCTCCATGACAAAACATAATTTATTTAAGGTAATAAATACCATCTTAAGAGTTTTGCAAACTAAGTAAATTTATCTATTAGACAAACATAAATATTTTCAGAGTGCAGTTGCTTCTTTCAGAACCCTTCCCTGAATTCATTTTTTGATGAATGTCTTCTAAGAGAGTGAAAACATTTTTCATGTATTTATAGACTTTAGGGTATCAGAGAGCTTAAAAGATCATAGAGATCAATGTAGAAATAACATGTCTAATGTTGAAAAAAATAAATAGAATTTAAAGGATTTAATTAATGTCTTTAATATTTGAGTTGCAGAGTCAGCAGCAATAGCTGAGGGACAGCAAGAACTCACTGATCACTTACTTCTGCTGAGCTTTACATAGATAGATGAAAAAGTCTATGAGGCAGACATCATTATCCTCTTGGTACAGATAATACAGAGAGGGTATGTCATGTATGTAAGGTCACAAAACTTCTGATTAGCAGAGTCAGAATTGAAACCCAGAGAGTTAGGCTCCAAATCATTTTTTATTAGTCTTGCTTTTATAGGTAAGTGGATATGATTATTTAATCAGCCTTATTATTGTTTATATACTGATACAGTTTGGCTGCATCCCCACCCAAATCTCATCTGGAATTATTGTTCCCATAATCCCCACATGCTGTGAGAGGGACCCAGTGGGAGCTAATTTAATCATGGAGTAGTTACTTTCATTCTGTTCTCATGATAGTGAGTTCTCACAAGATCTGATGGCTTTATAAGGAGCTTTCCCCACTTTTGCTTGGCACTTCTTGCTGCCACTATGTGAAGAAGGATGTGTCTGCTTCCCCTTCCACCATGATTGTAAGTTTCCTGAGATCTCCCCAGCCAGACTGAACTTTGAGCCCATTAAACCTTTTTCCTTTATGAATTACCCAGTCTCAGGTATGTCTTTATTAGCAGCATTTAAATGAACTAATACAATACATTGGTACCACAGAGAGTGGGGCACTGCTGTAAATGTAGAAGTGATTTTAGAACTGGGTAACAGGCAGAGATTGGAACCATGTGTAGGGCTCAAAAAAAGACAGGAATATGTGGGAAAGGTTGGAATTCCTAGAGACTTGTCGAATGACTTTGACCAGAATGCTGATGGTAATATGGACAACGAAGTACAGGCTGAGGTGGTCTCCGATGGAGATGAAGAACTCGTTGGGAACTACAGTAAAGGTCACTCTTGCTATGTAAAGAGAGTGGCAGCATTTTTCCACTGCCCTAGTGATGTGGTTTGGCTGTGTCTCCACATGGATCTTATCTTGAATTGTAGCTCCAATATTTCCCACATGTTGTGGGAGGGACCCAGTGGGAGATAATTGATTCATGGGGGTGGTTTCCTCCATACTTTTCTCATGGTAGTGATAAGTCTCATGAGCTCTGATGGTTTTATAAAGCGTTTTCCTTTTCACTTGGCTCTTATTCTCTCTTGACTGCCACCTTGTAAAATGTGTCTTTTAGCTTCTGCCATGATTGTGAAGCCTCCCCATCCATGTGAAACTGTGAGTTTATTAAACCTCTTTTTCTTTATAAATTATGCTGTCTTGGGTATGTCTTTATCAGCAGCGTGAGGGAACAGACGAATACAGTAAATTGGTAACAGTAGAGTGGGGTTCTGCTGTAAAGATACCCGATAATGTGGAAGCAGCTTTGGAGCTGGGTAACAGGCAGAGGTTGGAAGAGTTTGGAGGGCTCAGAAGACAAAAAAAAAGTGGGAAATTTTGGAACTTCCTAGAGACTTGTTGAATGGCTTTGACAAAAATGCTGATAATGATATGTACAATGAAATCCGGCTAAGGTGGTCTCAGATGGCAATAAGGAACTTGTTGGAAATGAGTAAAAGTGGCACTTGCTGTGTTTTAGCAGAGACTGGTGGCGTTTTGCTCTCCCTGGAGATTCGTGGAACTTTGAACTAGAGGAAGATTATTTAGGGTATCTTACAGAAGAAACTGCTAAGCAGCAAAGCATTTAGGATGTGACTTAGGTGCTTTGAAAATCATTCAGGTTTAAAAGGGAAACAGCATAAAAGTTTGGAAAATTTGCAGGCTGATAATGCAATAGAAAAGAAAA
This sequence comes from Cacajao melanocephalus, assembly GCA_963573385.1. Classification (NCBI taxonomy): domain Eukaryota; kingdom Metazoa; phylum Chordata; class Mammalia; order Primates; family Pitheciidae; genus Cacajao; species Cacajao melanocephalus. Next base: position 4,551 of record CAUYLG010001046.1, on the reverse strand, counting down.
ACTCATTTTCTGAGGAGAAATTCAAGTGGGCTGCAGATATTTGCATAGATAATGAGGAGCTAAATGTTAATCTCCAGGACAATGGGGAAAATGTCTACAGATCATGTCAGAGACCTTTGTGGTAGCCCCTTCCATCACAGGCCCAGAGACCTAGGTGGAAAAAAACGTTTCATGGGCAGGGTCAAGGGCCCTCCTGCTGTGTGCAGCCTAGGGACTTGGTGCTCTGCATCCCAGCCACTCTAGCTATGGCTAAAAAGGGCCAAAGTATAGCTCATGTCATTGCTTCATAGAGTGCAAGCCCCAAGCCTTGGCAGCTTCAACATGGTGTTGGATCTGAGGGTGCACAGAAGTCAGGAATGAGGTTTTGGAACCTTTGCCTAGATTTCAGAGGAGGTATGGAAACATGTGGATGTCTAGGCAGAAGTTTGCTGCAGAGGCGGGGCCTTCATGGAGAACCTCTGCTAGGTCAGTGCATAAGGGAAATGTAGGTATGAAGCTCCCACGCAGAGTCCCCACTGGAGCACTGCCTCTTGGAGCTGTTAGAAGAGCGCCACTGTCCTCCAGATCCCAGAATGGTAGATCCACTGACAGCTTGCACCATGCACCTGGAAAAGCCACAGATAATGCCATCCTGTGAAAGCAATCAGGAGGGAGGCTGTACCCTGCAGAGCCACAGGGGTGGAGCTTCCCAAAGCCATGGAAACACTCCTCTTGCATCAGCATTTCCTGGATGTGAGACATGAAGTCAAAGGAGATCATTCTGGAGCTTTAAGATTTGACTGCTCTGCTGGATTTCAGACGTGCATGGAGCCTGTAGCTTCTTTCTTTCAGCCAATTTCTTCCTTTTGTCATGGGAGGGACCTGGTGGGATGTAATGAAATCATGGGGGCAGTTACCCTCATGCTGTTCTCAGGATAGTAAGTGAGTTCTGGCAAGATCTGATGGTTATATAAGGGGCTTTTCTCCCTTTTGCTTGGCACTTCTCCTTGCTGCTACATATGAAGAAGGATGAGTTTGTTTCCCCTTCCACTATGGTTGTAGTTTCCTGAGACCCTCCCAGCCACACTGAATTGTGAGTGTCATCAAACCTCTTTTCTTTACAAGTGACCCAGTCTCAGGTATTCCTTCATTAGCAGCATGAGAATGAAATAATACACATACAATCCAATTCACCAGTTTTAAATGCACCATTAAATGAATTATAACAAATGTAACACATTTATGTAACCACTACCACAATGAAAACATAAAAGCTTTCCAGCATCCTAAAAAGTTCTGGTGCCTCTTTGTAGTTAGCCTCCTTGTCTGGCTCCTGGTCTTTGACAACCAATTATTTTTTTGTTTTCTCATTGTGGTTTTGCCTTTGCTAAAAGTTTGAATCATATAGAATGAAGTATTTTACGTCTGAGTTCTTTCACTTAGTCTAATGCCTTTGCAATTCATCCAAATTGATATGTGTATTAACATTTTATTCTTTTTATTGTTGAACAATATTCCATTATTTGGGTAAACCATAGTGTGTTTGTTCAGTTGATGGATGTTTGAATTGTTACAAGGATTTGGCTACTGTGAGTAAAGTTGCTATTAATATTTATATATAAGGCTTTTTTAAATAGACATAGGTTTTCCGTTCTCTTGGGTAAATACCTAGGAGTGACATTGACAAGTAATGGGTGTTAGTGGTATCTCATTACGATTTTAATTTACATTTTCCAGGGTGTCTAATAATGCTTATTGAAATTTTATATAACTTATTTGCTTCAATATTTGTTCCAGTCTTTCTCCATATTAATTGGTTTGATTGTGTTCTTATTAATGAGATATAAAAGTTCTTTTAAATAGTTTAGATACAAGTCGTTTATGAGATACACCTTTTCAAATATTGTCTCCCACTCTTAGGGTTGCTTTTTATTTCCTTACCAACGTTAACCATGTTTTCTAAACAGCTAAACTTGTAATTTTTTTCTTATATGGTTAATTTGTTTGCCTGCTTAAGGAATTGCTGCCTAACCTAGCTCACAGGTATTTTCTCCTGCTTTCCTCTTGAAGTTTTATAATTTATTCTCTTACATTCATGTATATTATCGATTTCAATTTGTTAGCATATGGTAATTTGTAAGAGTTACAATGTAGACTTTTTCATACAATAATGAATAATTACCACACAATCAAGTTTGTTGAGAAACGTTTCATATCTCAGCATCTGTTCTATTTTGGTAAATGTTTAAAGTGCACTTTAAAATAATGTGTATTCTACTGTGTTGGGTGGAGTGTTCTATAAATGTCAGTTAGATCATGCTACTTTATAGTGTTGTTCAAGTATTCCATAACCTTATTGATTTTCTTTTCATATATTCTGTCAGATAATAAGTTGATGTGTCCCACTGTAACACTGGAACTACCATTTTTTAAAGTTCTTTCTTTATACTTTTTTAAACTCTGAGGTGGTGTGCACTGACATTTAAAATTGTATTCACTTGATAATTTGACCTCTTTTCATTATGAAATATAGTTGACCCTTGAACAATGCAGGGATTAGGCATGTTAACTCCTTGAACAGTAAAAATCCGGGTGTAAATTTTGAATCTCCAAAAACTAAACTGTTAATGAACTACTTTTGACTGGAAGCCTTACTGATAACATAAAGAGTTGATCAACACCTATTTTGTATGTTAAATGTATTAATGATATACCGTGTTCTTAAAGTAAGTTAGAGAAAATGAAATGTTATTGAGAAAACCATAAAGAAGAAAAAATGTGTTTATTATTTATTAAGTAAAAATGAATCATCATAAAGGTCTTTACCCTCATAGTCTTAAGGTTGAGTAGGCTGAGGAGGAACAGTAAGAGGAGGAGAGGTTGGTGCTGCTGCCTGAGGGATGACAGAAACAGAAGAAAATTCTCATATAAGTGGACTTGCACAGTTTGAATCCATGTTGTTCAAGGATCAACTGTATTCCTCTTTGTCTATGAAAGTATTCTCTCTTCTAAAGATTATTCTAATAATAACATAGATACCCCTCCTTTTCTTTATCATTTGCATATTTATAATATTTTTTTACTTATAATCTGTGTCTTTATATTTAATATAGGTTTTCATAGCATATAGTCAGTCTTTAAGGGAATTATATTTTATCTCTAGTATTGAGACAGATAGATGACAAATAGATAACATATTCATATATAATATATTAATCTCTAGAAGTTTTATTTTTGTATTTTTTATATGTTCCATTTCTCTCTTCACCATGTCTGCTATTTCTTCTGTACTCTTTAGCATATGGAACATATTTGTAATTGATCTTTTAAGGTGTTTGTCGGCTAATTCAATCATCTCATTTCTGGGCTGGTTTATTTATTGATTAATGGATCATAATTTTTTGCTTCTTTGCATGGCTTGCAATTTTTCACTGGATGCCTGGAACTGTGAATATTACTTTGTTGCATAATAAACTCTGTTACATTTCTTTAAAGAGCTTTTGACTTTCTTCTAGCACAGAGTTAATTACTTATAATGAATACAGTACTTTCAGAACTTAGTTTTAAACTTTGCTAAGGAAGGTCCAAAATAGTCTTTATTCCAAAATGAGTTAAATCGTACTAAAATGGTGATATTCTTCTGAGTTCTTGCCTGGTAGAAGCACAGATTAGTTTCACCCTTGTATGAGTTCTAGGAACTTTTAGATTACCATTTCTAGTGGTTCTTTTCCCAGCTTTTGGTAACCTTATCTTTGTATAGCTCCCTCCCCTTCAGTATTTGGTCCCTCAAATTCTAGCCGCCTAAATTTCTGTTAACATTAATATTTATCTTATCAACTCAGTAAGATCACTGGGCTCCATTTGATTTTACACTTCCTCACTACAGCTTGGAAACTAACTCCAGGCAATAAGCTGGAGACATCAAAAAGTCTCATTTGTTTATCTCATGGACCACAATCTTGCACTGACTATTGGCCAATGTCTGAAAACAATAATTTAATATGTTTTTTCCAGTTTTATGGTAGTTTATTATAGGAAGGTCATTCTTGTAACTGTGAATCCTTTTACCAGGTCTTTTTTAGTTATAATATTTTACATGTTATTTCAGAATCTAAGTTTGTTTTTACCACTTACCAGCTGTGTAATTTGAGCAAACTGCTGAACTTTATTATAATTTATTTGGAACTAGCTATGTGAATAATAGGAAGGTGAGGCCTAAACTGGCTTAGAATTTTGGTTAAAAAGCCAAAGTCCTGATGAGTATTTAAGTATAAATTCTGGTTCTTCTGCACAGCTCTGACCCTTATTTGCATAATATTTAAAACTCTTCATAAAATTGTGCCTATTTTATAGCATTCTGATGAAAAGTAAACAGATAATGTGTGCTGAAAACACAGTTCATTAGATATCTGCCACATTTTAGTGCTACATTTTACTGCACATTTTAGTGGAAGATACTATTATTTTCAAATTAAATCTCCATTAATATATTTTGTGGAAAATATGTTTTAAAATATGTTATAAAATTCTCTAAATTTTTATGTTGCTTTTATTTTCACCTGAGCACCGCCG